>JAXGGA010006258.1:0-71197 GCA_038373865.1 Uloborus plumipes
CCATAAAAAAAGTTTAAAAAAAAAAAAAAAAGTCCATCGTTAATCAGCAGTTGCAGGATTAATCTCAATGGCAAAGTTTTCAGTAGTTGCCATCGACCTCTTACGGTCGATCTATTTTCGTGAGATGCAGGAAAAATGCGATGAGTGGCAACTGTATATTAAAATATGTGCGTAATATACTTACATAAACAAAATCGATATTTTGAAGCATCAATCAGGGGGGATTGTTTTCCGGTATTTTACCGGATTTCCGGTATTTTCATGATCGATTTTGGTATTTTCATGTTCGAAAATACCGGAAATAAAATATTTTTAATTATGCTTTTATCTTCTCACCTCCGGATTTTTTTCTCTTTTTCGAAGTTTCGATGATTTTTCCGATAATTATTAATAATATTCATCAAATAGAAATGTTCAGATGCCATTCTTTTTTTAAACTTTAATAAAAAATTTATTTGCACCTTTTTTTTTATTTTGATGCCTTCATTTAAAAAAATGCAATCTATTTGCATCCAATATGAGAATCGAATTTTTCTCATTTTTGATGCTTATTACCTTTAGTTAGGAGATAAATAAATGAAATATATTTTTATTTGTATTAAAAAACCATAACTTTAAAATTCTTGAGTGAAATTCTGTGTCTTTTATGAAAATCAAAATGTCAAACAGTTAAAAATTGAAGCGCTAATTTAAATGTGTTTGTTTTGAAAGGAAATTAATTACTATATGTGTATAAAAATAAAATTAGGTGTGCTTAAGTAATAGGGGCCTTGGTTTAAAAAAAAACATCCCCCCCCCACACACACAAACATTTTCTCCTTAAAACTTTCAGGTATTTTTTTATGAACTCACAATCACCCCTGAATGTTTGAAAATATCGATATTTTTTGGTCGACTTATCAATACCATCGATGTTTTGAAACATCGATGTTTTGTCCTCTAAGCTTTATTACTACCGCTTACACCCCTTGTCTCATTTGATTTCATCCTTTATTAACGTTCATCAGACAAATGTTGTTTTCCTCTGATAAAAGTTAAAATATTTATGTGGGAATTTTGTGAATTTGTTCTGAAACGCTTTCAAAATATAATATTGACTTTATACAATAATATCTAAACATTATCTTTGTTAATTTATTATTTTTATTTTACTAGGCAATCGACTGCATGAGCAGGAACATAATGGTACGTTGGTGGAAATTTATTGCTAGCTTTATTTTGGATAAATATTGTTTTGTTTAGTTTCTGCTTAGCATATTTAACTACTTTTTACCATGTGTCGAATGTAATGAATTCAAGTTTATAGGCCACGCAGGGAATTTTTACTCGAAATCTTAGCAAAATGTCGTTATCTTGAAAACTTTTAACTAAGATGTTCTTTATGCAGAATTGAGCTTTTTGCGTGATCATATTGAAGGAAACTAGGCAAGGTATTTATAAATTGTCCTTGAGTGATTGAATTATTCATGCAAAAACTTTAAATTAATAATTATTGTCCCAAAAAATTAGTCACCCACCCATCTACTTAAAAGAAATGTGACTGAATTTGTGAAAGAGAGTTGCAATATAGTTTGACCACGGGGAGATGTCGGGTCAACTGCAATATCTTCATTCTATTATAGATAAGGTCAGCGAAATCGCTGTAGCGGTAAAATTACTGTTAGCTCCTTCTTGCCGATATTTACCGATTACACAATGAAGTGGTTCGTTTCCGCTTCCAGTTCACCCACCATCTGTTCGTGGTCAATCTTTACAAGGCAGAGTGTGATAAACTACACTGTATGTACACTGTAAATTGAAAGTTGACATTCTCCAGTACTGGTCTTTCACAATAACATACAGTGGCGGATTTATATGTTTGGTGCCATTACAATGCATTTTTGGGGGCTCCTTAAAGTTGAATAGAACTACATAAAATATTTTTCATGTGCCTTCCTGGATCCTCTTTTTTGGGCCCCTAAATCATCATAGCCCCTCACCATTGAGACAGTTGTGACATGGTAAATACGTGACTAATCGTTTATGTTTTTGAGGACAATAAAATAAGTTTTAGGTGTAGTTCTTAATGTCCAAGGGTCAGGGCTTCCCACAATTATGTGAAAGGGTTGCAACTGTTGCTAAATTCAGTACTGTTCCTTTCACTTATGATACAAAATAATGTGTCTCTCTGACAATTTCAGAGCAACTACTCTTCCTCCTTCAGCGACTCCAGGGAGAGTGGTTCCAGTACGACGGAAATGAACCACAGGAGGAGTCAGCAGTGGTATGGCGATCTGTTGGAAGTGCTGGCCGACGCCTGCAGAAGTCAACCACGCCCGGTCAGTGCCACAGTGGTTACTTTTTTTCTTTTTATTTTGAAGTTAGCATTAAATATAGTTGTTCTAAAATTATTCCAAAGGATGTCGATGTTACGATTTTTTTTGCGTCGAAATATGCACTGTAAAAAATGAATGTTGTTTTTACAGTATAGTACAGCTAATTTTTTGTAGTAATAAACTGTAAAAATTGCTGATTTACAGTAATAAACTGTAAAATTGCTAATTTTACAGTTTATTACTGTGAATTTTAGTTTTAAACTGTAAGCTCTACTGCCAGTATTACACTGATTATGTTTTTACAGTATAATACAGCTAAATTTTGCGGCAAAAAACTGTAAAATTGTTAACTTTACAGTAAGAAACAGTAAAAATTGCTAAGTTTACAGTTTATTACTCTGCATTTTATGGTTTTAAATTGGAACCTCGGCTGCCAGTATAAAACTGCAAAAACAACAGTTCATTTTTAGCAGTGTGGTTACAAAACAAGTAGAACTTGGGGTCCGTTCTCGAAAACTGCGCCCAGCACTCGCGAACGATTCCACTTTATTAAGGGGTGATGAGCTGAGGATGTGCAGTTTTCAGTTTAGCATGTGCACTTTAGTATCTCTTCTGCTTTTTTGCAGTGCTTTGTTTGTTTTTTTCAATCTGAATCCTTCTGCTTCGTTTAATATGGTTTAACAAGCCTCTATGCATTCTTCCCCTCGTTGTTGTCTTTCCTATCACACTTGTTTTAATAAAATCAGAGAAGAACTTATGCATGAGCAAATTTACCCAAAAAAATCAGACAGTATGCATTTTCTCTTTTATGTTTATACACTGCTCGACATTGAAAATGCAACACCAAGAAGGAGTGGTCAGATATTGATGAAATTTGGTAAGAAGACAGAGACAGCATGGAACAATAAGTGATATTTATTTCAAAATAAATAAGCAAAATTTAGAGCGAGGACGGCGTTGGCTCAGTAAGAAGTAGGACCACCGCGGACAGCGATGCACGAAGAAACACGTCTAGGCATGGAGTCAATAAGCCTGCGGATGGTGTCCTGAGTGATGGCACTCCATTCCCTTTCAACCATTTGCCACAGTTCGTCCTCTGAACGAGGCAGTGGCAGGTTCTGCAAACGGCGTCCAATCACGTCCCACACATGTTCGATTGGTGACAAGTCAGGAGAGTATGGTGGCCAGGAAAGCATCTGTACACCTCGTAGAGCATGTTGGCTGATTCGAGCACTGTGAGGCCGGGCGTTATCCTGTTGAAAAATTGCATTTGGCAGACCCCGAAGGTAGGGGATTGCCACCGGCCGCAGTACATTATCTACATATCGTTGGGCCGTCATAGTGCTCCGAATACGAACTAGAGGTGATACGGAATTGTATGCAATAGCGCCCCAAACCATTATGCCACGTTGTCGCGCTGTGGGGCGTTCCACAGTTACTGCCGAATTCGATCTTTCTCCACGTCGACGCCACACACGTATGCGATGACTATCGCTGGACAAACAGAAGCGGGATTCATCTGAGAACACTACGGTTTGCCATTCTGCCATCCACGTCGCTCTGGTCCGGCACCATTCCAAACGTTGGAGTCTGTGCTGTGAGGTCAATGGCAGTCTTCTTAACGGGCGCCGTGATTGCAGGCCACGTGCAACCAGTCGACGGGAAATGGTTCTGGTTGACACAGGAACATCCAGGGTACCTTGCACGTGCTGCAGAATCGACGTACAAGTGACTTGCGGGTCCGCTACAGCTTGTCGGTGAATCCGTCGATCCAAGCGGTCTGACGTCACTCTGGTGCACCTGCACCCCTCAATGTGGCTACATTTCCTCTTTCCAACCATCTCCGACACAGCCGATGCACAGTGCTTGCATCCATGTGGGTATCAGCTGCAATTTGACGTATGGACCCACGCCCTCTTCTCAGTCCGATCACCATACCCCTTGTAAAGTCGTCTATATGCTGGAAGTGTCTTCGTTGAGGACGGCGTGGCATTTCCTCCTATCACACGTATCCTTCGAGACAAAAACCAAATTTCTCCGATAATTAGTCTGGCAGAAAAACCAACATGAACATAGCCCACTTTTCAACTTCATTCTCTTATATCTTACTTCACGTGCATCGGAGAGCTGCACATTTCATATCATTTGCATAACTCAGTGACGTGCGTCTACGGTAAAATTTGCATGAATTTCTGACCACTCCTTCTTGGTGTTGCATTTTCAATGTCGAGCAGTGTATATGGTGATTTGAATTGTCTTTTGAAATTCAAAAATTTAATCATTTTATCATCTCTTTATATTCTCCTGTGCATTTGCTGGAGTTGCTTAGAGGCAAAAGGGAAGAAAACAAAAAACAATTTGAATTTGGAAAAGGAATCACTAGATAAATATAAAAAAAGTTTATGAAAATACTTTAAATTTAGCCTACAAAAATACACTACTTAAAGAATTTAACCTCGGAATTTTGAGTTAAAATTTAAATCGTCAAATATAAAAATGGGAGAGAAAATAAATCGTTTCGAAAATAAAGCTCCAGAAAATCGACAGTGTCCATTGCGTCATGTAAAAGATCTCTCAAGTACTCACTTGGTTTTGAGTACTCTTGGAAAAATTAAATTTTTCCTGAAGTTTCGCATTAAAGAGAGCACAGGGGCCTTCATCAAGTAGGGAAACAGAGCGTCAAAATTCTCGTGGAAATGGCATTCGCCGAAATTGGTTCTGAAGGAAAGAATACATGTTATGATCTGGAATACTAGGTTTGAAAAAAGATAAAGCTACTAATGTAGCCCAATTAGAAAGAAACCAAAGCTCTATTTGTTTTGTTAACTAATTCAGAAGGAAAGATATGCGACTTCGTTACAATAACAGCATATTGTCTCTCAATAGTTTTTTTTTTTTTTTTCGATGGAGCAACTACCCAGTAGTAATTATTCTTACAACATTTTAATTAAAAACGTTGGATATGATCAATTAGACAAAAGTGTAAGTGCATGCCTTTTGGGTTATTTGTTGCCTCAACTAGCTCCTTTTCGTTTCAGAGGCTGCAGACATGTATCAGGAATGAACTCATAAAGGTAAGGTATGAACTCGTGCATTTTTAGAACTGTGGTTAGATTTTTTAAAAATTACTACCTATTTGCAAGAAAAAAATGCAGGATTTGCATACTGTACTAAATTCATTTTTATACTTACGGTAAATGAAAAAAATAAATAAGTAAACTAATACGTTGTTCCTCATACATTTAAGTTTAAAAACTATGTAGTATGGTCAGCTACAGTTTTCCCTTCCAAGTTTAATTTTACCTTTTACAAACAGGATTTTATTTAAGTTTTAAAAATTTGTTAGCATTGTGAATGGGGTAAGTAAGAGCAAATAGAAACATAATTCCAATGTTTCAACTATATATTCTTAACATTCCTTTGGAAAAACATTCTTGAGTGTTAAAATTTTCTGCATTGAGCCCTATACTTTCAGAGAGTAACTGTGTATGAAAAAATTAAATTTTTGATCATTTGTAAGCGAATGAAATCCTGTTTGTCTTTGTTCCAGAGATTTTCGTAATAGGATTGGCATTATGCATTTAAACTAAAGCTTCTGAAAGGCTGATCCAATGTATCCTCCGCTCTCTTAAACCTCTGAATCTCATATTCTCTCCCCGATGTCAGACTTACTCAATTATAAAAAATGCTCTACTGTCCGCCATTAAAAACCGCGCCTGTCACTCGCAAACAGTTCCACTTAAAGAAGGGTAGATGGATTGTGGGTGATAACTTTCCGAAGTTTTCAACTTAAAACGTGCACCTGCTAAATCCTTTTGACATATTCAACTAAATTATACATTTGAATTTAGCATCGTTCCACTTATTTGATACAGTTGAAAATGCTTTTATTTTTCCCCTCATTGTTATCTTACCTAACACCCCTATTTTGGTAAGATCAGAAAGACGACCTGAAACAGTAATTATATTTTCTTGCAATATGCATCTTTTTCTTGCAAACAGGTAAAAGTTTGAATAAGATTTAAATTAAACTTCATTACTGAACCACTTGAAAAAGATTTTGTTGGCTTCCAGAACTGTGCTTCAATGAAGTATTCTTTCATATCTGGGGATCAGGATATGAATAGAAAAGACGGAAACGCACAAACTCCAACAGACAAGGAAATGCAATGTTTTATGGTAAAAGTGGATTTGAATTAAATATAACAGCGCATTCAAAAGTAATTCAGATCCAAATAACAGTATTTTTTGAAATGCTAAATAGATCAAAATATATTTAGTATATATACACAATAAATTCTAATGTTTGTGTTTGGTTTTTGGCTGTGAGTATGATTGCAATGCAGTAATTTAACCTTTTAACTGTCATGCCCGAGATAGTCTCGGGCACAGCTGGTTTTCGAAAATGTCGCGCCCGAGTATTACTCGTTTTTTTTTTTTTTTTTTGAGTGCATCGTATTGTTATACCCGAATATATATCGGGAGACGTTAATTTCGGCTTCATCTCTTTGTCAAATCCGACTGTTTCTCGGGTTTGTGCTTGGAAAAGTGCTAAAAATCAAAATAACTTGCCAGTTAAAGGGTTAATATACAGAATTGTGGTAAATAATAACATCAAGAGCTGAGGAAAACTGTTACAATGTAATATGCATTGTTAAATACCCAAAATGAAAAAATAAATCCAAGCTTACAAGTGTAAAGTGTATTCGGTTCTAAATGGGGAATAAAACGTATTAATGTACACCGAAACATGAGCATTTTGCACTTCGTTTCAGTGTTGATTGATTAATGAACAGATTTTTTTTTCACTGAAACTTTTAATTTAAATTACTGTAGTCTTTTTACAAAAAAAGATTTTAACTTGAAAATTTTGTTAAACATGTGAGCTTTGGAATAGATTTTTTCGAATTTAAAGATTTTTTTAAAACCTAACAGCATTATGGTGGATACAAAATTAGTATCTATCAACGTAAAACGGGTCAAACAATACCCATTAAGCAGCAAAGTATATTTTTATTCATTGAAAAAAGAAAGAACTCAAAGCTGAACAAAAAAATAATGCATTTTTACGAATTCTTCTCTGAAGTCATATTTTTTCTCACTAAATAAAAGAAGGCACACTAATTCAATTCAGAATAAGATTCACGTCCACTTGTTCCCTTGTTTTTGTATTAACTATCTTGACATCTCATAAATGCCAAATTCAATGAAAATCAATGCATATGTTTTCCTCTTATTTTTCCTGACCTTCATTACTTTAAACTTTGAATTAAAAATAATTACAAGAATTGCTTTGATTAACGTTTTAATTGGAGAACAATTATATACCACTTTTAAGAATTTAACGGCGTACAATTCTTTATGGAACGAAATCAAACGTTTAAAGAAACTGAGCTGTCGTATACAGCATGATTTTGCCAAAACAGAAAATTTGTGCACGGACAAAATTGCTGTCTTTATTTTATTGACTTAAAAATTTTCATTTCTCAAAATACAGATACATGTCAACAGCTTCTCTGACATTTTTTTCTTATTCTGTTTGTGTGAAAGTTAGCTGAGTGAAGATAAATCGTGGCAGAGCGAAAAAGGAATAATATACCAAAAACTTCAAATTACATTCGTTAGAATCATTCTCAATACCAAATTTTAAATGAAATAATTGAAGGATTTCGGGGTGCAAATGTTGTTTTTGTGAAAACCATCATTTGTTCTACTTAAACTAACTTCTTTTCGTCTGTCAAATGTGAACTGACTGTCATTTACTCTTTTATTTAAATTACGTTTCATGTAATGAATCGCAACGATAAGTACATGCCATTTTTGTCACGCAATTGCTCATGATTAATTAATCGTGCTAAATTACCACTTCTTTGTTAAAAATGAATGCAATGGATGATTTTTAATTCAATAGCAGTATTTGGAAGTGTTAAAAATAATGTTACGAATTGGTTTTAACTCAGTAGAAATTTTTGTTTCCGATATTAGTTGATGAATGAGAAGCTTTGTGACTCAGTTGTTGGGAGACAAGAGGTAGTATCTACAGAAATGAGTCATTGAGATAATTTGAAGAAACGCTTTTTGGATTACACACTAATGACAGGGCAAAGTTTTGATTTGATGATTTTTGGGATTTTTTTTTTTTTCGTATTTCATTTTCAACGGAAACCAAATAAGCAAGCTTGTGCAATAAATGGCAAAAATGCGAAAAAATAAAAAATGCAAATTTGTAGTTACTGCTCTTTACCTGCTAGCGGTAGAATTACTTCCTCTCTTCATAATTGAATAGACAAGTGGATAAGGTGATAAGGGGCAAATTTGTATAGAAAACTTTCAAAAAAAACTGTTGTGTTATTATTTTTTTATTGGGTTTTTGTCAATGGGTAAAACGGGGTCATATTCTTAGTTACCAACCATTTCTGTGACTACGGGAACATGATACTGATGGACTTATCACCTTCACCCATGGTGAAAAATAAGTTTCAAAAATTGTCACATATCACCTTTATCCACTTGCCCCTTCAATTAGTCGTTACATTTAGGGCGAAAATTATGCCCCAACTTAGTTACATTTATTACTTATGTACTAATTGACACTCTTGACTTAATTATTTTATGTAAACACCTTTTTTGAAAATTCACAGTCAGCAACATTTATTTACGAAGCTTTCTCTTATTCCCTCCATGAGTCAGTGCTAAATTAGTTTTAAAAATCCAGAATTCGCACTCTCTTAAGCCACACCTCATTTTCTAAGGACTCTTCCACCAGTTAATCGTAGAAAACTGTCTTCCAGTGAATGAGTCATGAATTCATTAGAAAGCAAATTCATACTTCCAGTGTACTGGAGGTAGAGTCTTAAAAAGATGGAATGAGGCTTAAGAGTGTTCGAACTCTAGATTTTTGAAACTCATTTGATGTTGATCAAAAGCGGGAAAAATTGAATGCTTAACAGCATCTACAAAAGTTAGAAAAATCCTAAAGTCGTCAGAATGAATAATTAGGACAAAAGTATTCAAATGTAGCAGCTAATTTGAGAGGAAGGAAGTATTATTTAAGGGTTCTAATTATCATTTTGTCAACGTAATATTCGTGTAGAAGAATTTTCAAAGTCCTTTTTACGCGTTTTGCATGCCGCTGCTTTGGTAAATTATCTGTTGATGTTGACAATGTTTAAATCTTCTCGGCTAATAATAAACAGAAATATGCCCTGAATTGAGTTGGGCTGTTTCCGCAGTCGTTTTGCAACAGCATTCCGACTCAAATTCCTGGCAATTAAGCGCTATTCACATTACTACCGTTCCGGCAGTCCGAACCGAATTTTTCGCTGCGAAACTGATTTTTGGAATCCGTTGCCATGACAGTACGCCAAATCATTTCTTCCGCTACTATTCTAGAATGCTGTATGTCGTCGGTGCCAACAGCCGTACGATTTTTCGATAGCGACTTCATTGGTTCTCGCCATGTGCGTACTCTTTATAATTTGTGGGGGAATACCGTCACGTGACTTTCGGACGGAACTAGTGCGAATGTTCGAAATTTTCACCTCCGTCCGTCACGTCCGAAAAACCACTTCGTTCGGACGGAACGGTCGCAATGTGAATAGCCATTTATCCTTCCCTATAACCCGAAAAAGAGAAAAACATTGCCACTGTCAGAGATCAAATTACCAGAGAAACCTTATCTGGTGCAAGCTGACATAAAAATATCGACAAGCTACTGTAAACTGACCTATCTTCCTTGAGTTTCCCATCTCTTCAATCAGCGCTGCCGCTACAGCATGCTCCAGGACCGGATCACCAACCAACCCAGCAGTCGCTGGATCACCCAGAGGCGGACGGATCGAGATTCCAGCTACGGCGACGGATACGGCGGACGGATGGAATACCGAAGGACGGGCCACCAGGGCTTCGGGGGGCACAGGGGCCACCAGGACGGGCACTACATGAGCCGGCCCGCGGACTTCAGCACAGACTCCAGATACTCGAGGAGCGGATACCGAGACGACATGGACGACGAAGAGTTCGGGTATTCCGACAGCGATTCTTCCAGATTTAAGTAAAGCAGCCGTTTGATACGAGGGTCATGCAATGATTCAAGTGCAGAATTGGTGTGGGAGAAAATACTGTTAGTAGTACAAGAGTGATATATTTAGGTTCTTAAGTTGGCCTCACTGGGATGAGCTCTAATCTGCTGATTGATTAACTTTGCTTTGTTTATTACCTCAAAATTGAGCTAAACAACATCGGGTCTACTTGCAAATTCTTTATTGACAGAATAACGATCTGTGATTCGTTTTTGGACTGCTGAAGATGAAAAGCCAGCAAATGTATAGATTAGAATAACTTACGTGTACAGTGAAAGTTATCTGATCCCTGGAAATTTTTACAACTGAGTAGAACAACTTAACTGGTTGAGAATCAGTGTCAGACGAACATCAATCTGGCAGGCCTAATGAAGTTTCAATTTCTTCACTTCAAACTCACATTGATGACATTATTCGTGCAGACCGTCGTTCCACTGTTTGAATGATTGCATCAAAAGTTCAAGTTAGTGTTGGTGCAATTCATACTCAGAGAATAGGTGTGATTTTTTAGCAAGACAACACACATCCTCACGTTCTTGACTCGTAAAGCTATTGCTAAAATGGGCTGGGTGTGTGGTACTGCCACACCCTCCAAATAGCCCCGATTTAGCACCCTCTGATTTTCATTTGTTTGGTCCATAGCAGGCGGCATTTACATGGAAAGAAATTCCAGGGCAGCGAGAATGTCAAGAACTTTTCGGAGAAATATGATCCGACCCCAAGATAAAGATTCCGGTATAAAAAGCAAGTAACCCGAACAAGGGCACAAAATGTTGATGGGGTTTATGTTGAAAAGCAGGAAAACTATTATTTTGTAAAAAAAACACTGCTTTTACTCCCAGCCAGTTTATCTCTCAGTTATTGGATGACCCTTGTGAAAAGTTTGGCGATTGAGACAAATTGTCTCCCTGAAAACTCAAAATTTTCCTGAACACGAAGTAAGGCCGTAAAATTTTGTGGAAGGTAATATATTTCTCAAAATGGTCGTTGTTGCGTTGCTTGCGGATCCATTAGCGTGGTTAGTTTACTGTCTACACCAGGGGTGGCCAACCGCGGCACGCGTGCCACAATGTGGCACGATAGAGCAGTAACAGTGGCACGCGAAGACTTTTTGAAAAAATTCCAATATTGAGGAAAAATGTCGATCTCACAAATATTGATAAAAACTAAAATCTTTAAACTGATAAATATAATGATAATATGACGATTAAGTGTCAGGAGGCTGCCTAACAAATTGTCCGAACTACAATATTGCAAAGTACTTAACGTTAGCATCGGACATCCAACAAAAGCTGAGGCGCTACAGACAATGCTTTATAAAGCATATTTGCACTTGACATGAATGAAACTTTCGATGCTGCAGAATGGATTCTTAATCTGCAATAGTTTCAGCTACGGGTGATGAAATTTTATAAAAAAGTTAACTCTGCAACTAAAATTAAGAAACCAGGTTGGACAAAATTCGGTAAGGTTGCACCAATGTAGATCCTTAAATTGTTTTTGTTACATTATTTGAAAAAAATTTGGGAAAAAAACTTCAAAAGTATCATTGAATTATTTATCACAAACTCCTTGCCAAAGAATGAGACTTTTTCTCTGTAGGTGACCCTGTAGAGTTCACTGTATTAACAAACTACGAATTAGAGCTCTGAATTTTTTGTGAACTTTTCCCAGGAGAAAGAGGAGAGCATGGCAAGTTACTCCTTCATTGAAATTTGCAATAGTTGTCCAAAGGAGAAATAGTCATAAGATTTTAGAATTTTAAGGAGTGTGTTTTTTAAAATGTCTGGAAGGAAGGCAATGAGAACTTGCTACTTAGGATTGAAAAATAGACTGAATTTAGCTATGCCATCTCTTATTATCCGGCGTTTAAGTAATTTAAATTTAAAATTGTACAAAAAACGTTTTTTAAACCAATTATAGGCCTTCTACATTCTTTTACGATGAAACTTCAGTTTCTTTCGATCTACTTTGGAGAAAAAAGAATAAACCATTAAATTTAATACTGAAAGTATCAGTATTAAATTTAATTACCAAAATTATTAAATTTGGGTAATTTAATAATTTTCCAATGATATATAGAGAAAATTTTACACCTATTTTAAGTATACATTCGGTGTTAGGTTTGATGATTTTCAGGATCATAAAAAAAAAAAAAAAATGCTGATCTTTTCAAATTTTTTTTTGTCTATTTCTCTGCAAGACACTACTTGTTACCTTTCTGAAATCCAAACCAGAATTTACTCACCTTTTGCATTGGTAATCAAATATAAGAGCTTACTTCAACAGAAAGTCATTCACGTTACACAGAAATTTAGAAATTTGTACCAACAAAAATTTTTTCTCATTTACACACTTTAGCCGTCTGATGCTGTTGTAGATTCGGTTCAAAATACGCTTCTAAACAAATATTTTTTGTTATGAATGAAGAAAAATTTAAATACTGTTTAATATTAATTCGAAGCGCTTAAAACACTTAAACTTCTTAGGATTCTCAAGAACTAATCCTAAAATTAAAGACTTGGTAAAAAAGATACAGACTCATAAATACATTAAGTTCAGACTGTTTAATTTTTAGAATAGAATGTTGGATGTTATTTGTTTCCTTTTTAAGCATAAGCTGACTGACAAAATTTATAAAAGTATTTATTAGCGATAACTGTTTAGTTCGGACTTGTTTTATCTTTATTATCATTTAGATTTCAATTACACAGATTTACGAGAAAAAATGTTTTATTTGGGTAAGAATTACATACTCAGCCAGCAAAAAATCTATTTTTAACTTTTTAAAAATTTTCAGTTTGTTGGAAAAATACAATGTGGCACGCTGAGCTTTTTCTCTCCAGATAGTGGCACTCTTCCTAAAAAGGTTGGCCACCCCTGGTCTACACCCTTATTGGCACCAACCAATATTGAGTCCTTCTGGACAGCATTGCTGACCCCTCCTCTTAGTTTTACAATTTATCTTATCGTTTGGTCAACCTTTTTTTTCTTCAACGAGGAAAGATTATAAACAATAACACTATAGGAAAAAGATGTAGAGTACTGCGGATGAAAACCTGAAGAGAAATATTATACATAGAATTTGATCCTCAAATATATTGTCTTTATGGCATTAAATTCTTTCGCCTCATTATGTGACAATCCAAATTTGGTTTATTTCATCAATTATTTTTAACTAATGCAAATTGTTTGGATAGCATCTTAATCGCGTTGCCACAGAAACAATGGGCGCCCTCTGTCTCACTTAGCAGAGTAACATTGAATGGAACGAAAGTTGCTCATCAATATTTTATTTGTCTCCTCAATCACATAATATCGTCTTTATTGGCCGCTAGTTAATTAAAGGGCAAATGTAGGCAGACTGTAAGGTACATGTTTTCTAAAGCTAGCTTTCTAATAGAGGCCCTAAGTGCTACACTGAAAATGCAGTATTAAAAGAACACAGAATTTGTACGATTTTCACCCTCACTTTTAAAATTAACAAATTAAAAAAACTATTTTGTGTCTGCCAAACCGCCGGCCTGGTTAAAGCAGTCAGTTCTGTTACGACTAGCACAGAGAGTATACAACAGTCTGGCTTGACAGCAAAGTTTAAAAAATCAATTCACGAATTAATTCATATTCTTGATGCGCAAATTTGGAGTTGCCCATAATAATATGATTTTTTTTCCTTCAGAACATAAACCAAAATCAAGCTTTCACAAAACATTTTTATGCCTAAAAATATTAATACATAGGATTATTCACATCCGCTAAAAAGTTTAGCTGATTAAAAAACGTGACACAACTTTAAAAATTGTTGTGTTATGTTTTTATCAGCTAAAAGTATAGGAAAATACGCTTGGCAATTGTTGCTTTGTTTTACTTTTGTAAGGAAAGCATTAACATTTCGAAATTTTATTTTGTAGGTAAACTTACGGGTTTGGATCATTGGACTGACGATTGGACACAACTTTTTCTTCTTTTTATATTATTTAACTACGTATATATGTATGAGAAATTACACTGGAGCATTTTGTGTTTTTATAGCATATCTGAATAAAGCATTTTATTCCATGAAATTGATTGTTTTGATAAAACCGAATAAATGGAACTGATAATAGATGAGCACGAATTAGAGTTGAAATGATTTGAAGACCTAGAAGCGAAGCAGTGTAAATGACAAAAATAAAGATTTTAAGATAATTACTGTAACTGGTAGCAAAAGCTCTCATTTGTTTTGGAACAAGATTTCGCACTATACTAGACAGCAACTTAACTTGACACCGAACGTCACTACGGGCTGAGCCAATAAGAGTTCACAAGAAGTCAGCGATCTCCTCTAATTCGCCAAGTAGGCTGTGACGTTTTATCTAGCTCGTTTTTCATGGGCTAACGTCACGCTGACGTCACGATGTTTTTGTCAAGAAACGTTGCAGTGTAGTTATAGACTTTGCTCAAGGGAAATGTAGACGAGACGTAAACAAAGATTTGTGCCACTTGGCGACCTCAATCACGTGTTTGGCTTGGACACATTAGTGCCAAGCAGACGATGAATGCAGATCTTATTGATTAACTCATTTTTATTCAAGAGAAAAATCCCCAAAGTTGTTTCGCGACAAACTTTTTGGCAACCTGTGTATTTACTTTTGATCTATCTTTTCCATGAGCAGATTGTAATTTAGTGCTCCTCTGGTAAGCTGACTTCCGATGTTTCCCGCTTCGAACAATAGAAAAGTGTAATTGCCGCAGATTTGAGTTGGAATACTTTTGTAGCCAATCTACTCTTTAGCCGATTGGCAACAAAAGTAACCAAATTCTAATCAGTTAAAATTACTTTTTCTTATTACATGAAAAAGAGAGAAACATTGTCTACGTCTAAGGTCAACTTCCCGGAAAAGCACTATATAGCCTTGGCTAAGGTATACACTTACACTACACACTGGCACTACTGTCCAACCTCGAAAAGCACGTCTGGCAGTCATGAACGCTTCCATTTGAAAAAGGGGTGATAGGTTAGGAGACGCATTTGCCGCTGCTTTCACTTTTTACTACTTGGTTGAACGTTACTTTCTATTTCCCCCCTATTTTGGGAAAATCAGAAGAGACATCAGGCATGCGGCTTTTGTTTGACCACTTTGGATCCAGTTATCCAGCGCGTGTTTGAGTCGCTCTTTTTCTGGCGAGTTATCACGTTTTTTGGTAATTTTTCACTGTCAGCAATTGCTAGCGGCACGTGAATTTTGCAAAGCTTGGCGATGTCCCGAAACTTTCACTGGTAACCCTAGCTCCGCATCAACTAAAAAATTGGATCCAAAGTGGTTAAGCTTAAGCTGATGCATCAGCATGTCTATATTGCGTCTCTAGCCCTGGCAAGTGCTGCTATACAGTATGATTTGGAAATTCTTTTTGATGGAAAATTATCCAGGATTTGAATTTAGTTTACTCAAAACTTAAAAAATATCCCTGACATCCTCTTGCTTCTAGCTGGCTTAACTGCAGTTAGGGGCTGCAAAAAGTTAAACCACAGCTCCCCAGTGTGATGTTAAATATCAAACTTGAGTCAGTTATTTAAGTCTATGTGTTTTCAAAAACTGCGAAGTTAAAGTCTGTTTTCATATTTTTCTCTTCAATCTTAATCCTTACAGCATCCCAGAGACGTAACTTTGCTACATATTGGCAGTTCATACTTAAAACCATGGGAAAACAATGAGTGGGAAAGTTAGCCCTCTCGTGGAGGCGACTTTACCCACTCACAATTTAATTTTTGGTGACAAGGGATAATATTGTGGAAGGAAAAATACTATAGCAGTAGTTTTAGTTCCAAGTTGTACAAATAGAGTAATTTTTACTCAGAGCTAAACACTTAAAAGGCATGAAAATTTCTGCAGATGGGCAAAAGGAGTTTCTCCAAATTATGTCCTCACTACCCAAAAAACATCCAACTATCTTCAAAGAACATCTTCAGCTGTCCAGCAATGCTTGCCCAACTCCTAAGCATCGGCATTGAGGATCCTGGGGAACTTCTTCTATCTGACAAAGCTGTGGATGTCGCCTGGGCTGTTTTCGACAGCTTCGGGGACATTAAGGGCTTTTTCACCCTTTCATGGACAAGACGTGATCATCATCATCAACAACAGTAACAGTTGATCGCAAACTTTAAAAACGGGCGAAGTCACCCCATTTCACAACATGAAAAATGAAAAAAAAAAAAAAAAGAATCAGCGCAAGTTGTATCATAAAATTCGTGCACAATAATTTGCAGAACAAATTTCCAATTTGTTCATTCTGAAATAACTAAGTTTTCTTAACTATTTCATTTTGCCCCGCACTCCCATACTTGTGAATAAGTCATAGAAAACACTTTATGAAAAGAAATTCTGGAACTTTGGAAAGACCGCCGGACACTGGTTGACTCCGCATAGCTCGACGTATTTTCGTATTCCCTTAGGGGTGTCGAGTTCCAAAGCAAAGACAAAAAAGAACGCTTCAAGGAAAAAAAAAATCAGTTTCAACACCTGGTCCTTGATTACGAAAGTTTTAATGGCAGAAAGAAAATCCTTTTTCCCCAGGTCTCGCAGGCTTTTCATTCCACAAAAGATCAAACTTTGTTACCAAGGTTATCTATAGCTGACTCTGTTTATTTGTATGTTTGTAACCGATGACTAGAAGCCCCCACAGCACCTACAGACCTGAAAGTTGGCACAAAATTCAAACGTATCCCCGTGAAATGCACTTCGAAGGCCGAATTCTAAATTTCAAATCAGTTATTTTTAAATTGATTAATTAGTCTCATTTTTGGTGAATTTGGCATAATTGAGGGAGGAATTTTTCCCCCACCCCATAACATTTTATATCGCTGGAAAGGATTTTTTTCTGAAAAAGAAAAGTTTTAGCACGTTTCTCTCCGTTAATTAGAACAGGAGATATTAATTAATCAAATTTAGTCAATTTTCAAGGCCTAGCTCTATACGCAAAACTGAAACATTAAGTCCATTTTCCAGACAAACTGCTCTTTCGTCTCTGAAGTTACCTAGTGGTTTAAATTTGCGTATAGAGTTCAGCCTTGAAAAGTGACTAAATTTGAATAATTATTATCTGTTACTTACTTAACTAAATGTCATTTTGATTTATATGGCGCATTGGGGTTTAAACTTTAATATGACTTTTAGGGGAATTTAAAAGATTGTGGAGCATATTTTTTAGCAAAACGAAAGATATTATGGGGTTAAATTTTTGCACGAAAGCAGGACAAGGGGTCATTGTTATAAGCTGTTTAAATCTCAAGCTAACCTGGAAATTCGGAAAAATTACTATTTTAGCAGAGTAGTGGGAACTTGGAATAGTTTATCGAAAGAGGCGGTAAGGAGCAAGAGTCTATTTAGTTTTAAGAAGGCCATTGATCTTCATTGGGGTCTATAATTTGACTAGGACCAGCCCAGTTGGGCCCAGAGCCTGTTGCTGGTCGTCGCATTTGTATTTGTATTTAAATTAAGGAATATAATAATTTTACTTTAGAGGGTTGGAGTGAATTTAAATTTATTCAGTTGACTTCCTTTACATTTATTGCACGGGTATCGCCGTACGGGTACTGCTAGTTCTAAATATGAATGAACTTTGACTCTCCAGCAGAATGGCGTGCTAATCCTGTAACAGACCAAGAATGTGAAATATTTTACAAAATGTGCCATTTTACTGCGCAGGTTCATTGAATGTTCTAAAGTGGTTAAATTTCGCGTGACCACGATTTCTACATGATTTCCAGTTTAGGAACACTCCCCACACGCAATGGAGATTTCCTATTTGTTCTGCAATAGTTGGAGGAATTAAGTCGATTTCTTTAGCACGGAAGTTGTTAGTGTGAATAAACTTCAGAGAACATTTAAATCGTACCTGGTTAGTTCAAAATGGAGTTTTCAATGGAGTTTAGTATCTTTTGACGTACTGTGTATCCAGATTTTTACACAAAGTCCCTAACTATAACTTTAAAAAAAAAATAAAAAAAGTGAAAATGGTTTTCGATAAATTAAAATTTTCGCAATCAATGATAAACGAGATGATTACTTCATATTTCTTGATGCTATAATTTTGTACAAATTTCAGTTTATCCTTTCACGTTTCCCTTTATTTACATTAAATATTATGCAGAAAGAATACTCACGAGTGATCAAGTGTAAAAGTTATACTACAATACATGAAACAATCATTAAAATATGAATTATACATGCAGTAAGAAATATGTGCTATGTAATTATCAGATGAAAGACACTGTCAAAAAATTTGTAATGAAGAAAATTAGCTACTGGAACCGAGCGAAACAGTGAAAAGATTGAGTTAAATACGTGAATAACTTCCATACTGAAATTAATTAAAGAATCGAAACATTGTTACAATCGCCGAAGAATCTGCTGTTTAGAAAGACATATAATATTAATATGCAAGAAATTTTTCCCTCCCACAGTTAGGGATTTATACGAAAACTATCTTAAAGTGGAGTAAAATAAAAGGAAATACCTATCGAAGTTTTTCAAACTGGTTTCTTAACCTTTTCAGAGTTAAAACAAACTGAAAATTTTCGGCGAATTCGGCCGGTCAGCTCACTAGTAATCGAGTTTTGCGCGTTCAAACACAGAGATGCTTTTTGGAGAGTGTCAAACACAGCCGAAACATGTTTAGAACAACAAATTTAAATTCACATTTAAAATTCTACCGTAGCCAAAAGGAACGTAAATAATAAATATTTGATGAAAAGATATTGCAGCTTAAAGTTTTGAGGCTATTAATTTCAACATGAATAGGTTTCGTGTTTTTTCCTTCTTTATAAATTTTAGCAATATAATTATGCAAAAAAGATGTATTTTTTGGTTTATAACTGAAAATTGTTTTCCTCTGCATTTTTATTTAATACGCAAATAATAAAATGCCCCCCCCTCCCATACTGTGATTCTTTCTTCTTCCACTCTTCCTACATGCTATACTTTATGCAACGTAACGAATTTAGAAAACGCTCGTGATAATATGGAACAAAAATGAGAATTTTTTTTAATGTTCATAAATTGTACATTTCTGATTTAAAATTCTGCAACTACTACAGTTTTTTTGTTTTTTCAATATTCTTTTTTTCAACGCATTTCTCATGTTGCTCAGAGTTGCCCTGAGTGCCAAGCTGACTTTAAGTCAGGTCAACACTTCATTTTAAATGGCTTCAATGATAACTAATTCTTGATTTTGGATAACCACACAATACTTTAGGAGTGTTGCTTTTGTTTTATGCATATACTGCCGTGATAAGCACAAAATTGGTATCTGCACTTTTTAACAAAATTGAGCTATCACCACCAGGTGGCTCTTTGTGACTTTATTTTACCTAAATGCAATATTATATGGTCATTTGAAAACAGGAAATATATTTTTTTTAATTCTGAAAAGGTATCATCTGAAACAAACACATGGTTGCGCAAAACTTTAAAGAGAGTTTTATCTCAGTTTGAGCTCGACTGCAGATACAACTTTTGCGCAAGGGCGGATCCAGAATTGTTCCAAGGGAGGGACGACTGATTTTTTTTTCTACTTGCCACCCTTTTTTAGCCTACTTTCCCGTTAAAAATAAAAGAAAGACGAAAAAAGTATTAAAAGTAGCTTAATGCATCTAAAAAATATCGCCAAGTCCAAAAAATATCGCCAAGTTAAAAAATATCGCCAAGTCAAAAAAAAATATCGCCAAGTGAAAAAAATAAAAAGGTAAAATGAATATCGAAAAATTAAAAATTTGAAAGTAGGGTATTGAGATGGGGAATTTGTGTGTCGGTCGGTCGGTCGGTCGGTCGGTCGGTCTGTCTGTCCCCCCCTAATAACTTTTGAATGAACAGTCCGATTTGGACAAACTTTTTTTTGTTGGAAAGATCTCGGCGAGTACAGCTCATTCCCATATTTGATTTTTTGATTTGAACAATTTTTGGTTCAAATTTGAGCCGTTCAAACAACCGGTCCCGCGATACTAACTTTTTAATGAACAGTCCGATTTGAACAAACTTTTTTTTGTTGGAAAGAACTTTTCAAGGATACTTCATTCCCGTATTTACATTTCCGATTTGAACAATTTTTCGTTCAACATTAAACCGCTCAAGCAAGCTGTCACCCCTAATAACTTTTGAGTAAACAGTCCGAAAAAAAAATGACTGACTGTGCAGACGATTTTTTGTTTATTTATTCATTTGTTTTATTGAATTTATTATTATTATTATTATTATTTTTGGCAGACGATTTTTTTTGTAACAAAAATGTTTCATTCACGAGGGCATTTTATTCTTTATTTATATTTAACAGCTGGCAACGGATTAAAAGTGAAATTCGAGACATTTTATCAACGGACGAGTTTTTTTTTCTTTTTTTTTTTTCTTTCTTTGATAAAATGTGTTTTGATGTACTTTGTACTTTTAATTTTTTTTTTGAAAACAATTGAGGAATTTTTCTACGGAAGAACTGTAACAGTTACATTCTTTAAAAGGTGCGACAAAACTTTATTTATTCATTTATTTACTTTTAATGTGTCTATTTCATCTGATGAGAGGGGTATATTTTGCTTTTAGAAATCAGCTTCAAGTGCTAAAAAGGTATGTTTGACATAATTTTTAGTCTTAGATAATCAAGAGAATAATAATCAGATGCTAGAATGCCGATGTCGATGTACGGGAAAGTAGGCTCGTTTAGTTCTTGACAGAACTTCTTGTTTTTACCACATATCCTGGTTAACACACGTTTATTACAAATATTTCTGTCTTCAATTTCGAAAAAATGCCAGATCAGAGCCCCGAATCCCAACCACTTCTTATAGTATAATCAAAGACAGTGGTCGGAAGTAGCGCGCTACAAGTAGCGAAACTACTGTAGTAGCTACATTTTTTAGCAGTTTGTAGTGTAGCGCACTACTTTTTTAAAAAAGTAGAGTAGTGAGTAGCGCGATACAAAAAAATAGTAGTTTGTAGCGATTTCTGGAAACTACTTTAAAATTAAAATAATAATAATAAATGAAGGAGAAAAATTAAAAAAAGAGAGAGAGAGAGAAGAAAGGTTTAATTGGACTCTGACTGGTGCAAATCTTGCACGAGTACAGCAGCGGAAGCAGTGAGAAATAAGAACCATAAAAATATGAGCTGATACCCTTAGATACATCATTTTGACGAAATTCTATCTGTTTAATGCCATTGGTTTTTTTGTCATCATAATTTTTATACTCCTTGAAATAATTTTCATATTCCTAAATATTATCTGGCAAAAAAAAAAAAAAAAATTGAAGGTTGAATTCTTTGAAATTTTCAACTTTTGAATCATTTCTTGTGGCGAAAAATCGTAAAAATTGTAAAAATATCTAAAACGGACAAATTTTAGCAAAAAAAAGGAACAAAAAGGAAAAGTAACAAATTCAAAGACAATTCCTAGTTCTATTCCATATTCAAATGAATTAATTTATTAATGCATGATTTTTATCTATTTATTTGTTTTTTTTTAAGTAGCGACTACAATTCAAAAGTAGTTTGTAGTCGCTACATTTAAAAAGAAGTACCGTAAAATGGGGTGAATCGGAACACTTTTCAGCTTTGATTGTAAAAAAAGTAGTTAAAAGATTTTTTTAATTTGATTTTTTGGGTAAAAACTTCGGTCTTGCTTTACTTTTGATATTCCAAGCGAAGACAAAGCATTTTGAAAAAATATTATTAAAATATATAGGAAATTATGGGTGTTCCGAATCACCCCGCTGATAGGGGTCAATCGGAACACTTGTTAAAATTTTTATTTTTTTTCAATTTAACCTGTAATAAGTCTCACAAAATGAGTAATATTGATGGGGGAGAATAAGAACAGACAATTACTGTCAAATAAATGCATAATTTTAATACCAGTAAACGTGTATAATTTGTCAAAATTCAAAATAATTTTGAACTTATGAAAAATGAAAAGTAATTTTAAGAAATGCTTTTGAATTGAAATACAAAGATTTAACATGAATGGAAGTCACTCATGTCATCCACAAATATGTACTTGTCCTTAAAACTAGCAATTGTGACTTGGCTTACGTTTTTTCATAACATCTCCTGGGATGAACTCTGCCTTTTCTTTAGTTTCTTGAAATCTCTGGGTTTCGGGGATTGTCCTGAAAGCTTTTTACGCTTATTCATCACTGTCTGTGTAGATTTTTACTCCATAAAGTCTATGTGACTTTCCCCCTCGTATTTTAAGTAAAAAGAAGTCTCCTGGAGAAATAATCTTTTGAAATCTGCAACTGGTTGTCATTCTAAGATCTAGTTGCTCACGAGAAGAGATAAACAGTAATAAAACCTTGTCCTTGTCTTGATTAGAAGAATTGGGGTTAGAATCTTGATTTTTCAAACAGTTTCCTTCAAATAAGTTTGAATTGGAACAGCAGAACTAAATGTTCCGATTCACCCCGCAAATTTTTTTTCTATGCCATTTTTCAGAATTCTTCATTTTTATGACACAATTTATAAAAAATGTAAATTCTAATGCGGTATTCTGTTGTTCAGATACATGTATAATTGAAACATACCACTCTTAGTTTTTAAATATAAGAAGGTTTGATCTTGCATATGAAGTTTTGCAGTCTATGGAAATGTGATGTTTTCTAGCGTTCCACGTGCAGCCCTCCTTAGAAGCCAATAGCGTTGCCAGATTGACAAAAGTAATTTTTTCCTACTCCCTATGATCTTACCTTACTAAGAAAAAAATTCATGGTGAAAAATACCTAATAGTTTATTTATGAAGAATTTCGTTGTACGGTCGGGAAGTTTTGTTCCGATTGACCCCGCTGTTCCTATACACCCCATTTTACGGTAGTTGTAGTTGTAGTTAACTACATTTATAACAAAGTAGTTGTAGTTGTAGTTCGCTACAAAATAAATGTAGTTTTTCCAACCACTGATCAAAGACCGCTTTTTTTTAACTTCATCGTCGAAAAAATGCTTAAGAAGAGTCTCTCAAGGGAGGGGCGATCGCCCCCATCGCCCCTCCCTTGTATCCGCCCTTGCTTTTGCGCTTAGCACGGCAGTATAAATGCAACGTTGACTTCAAGAGGTAAAACACACAAGAGCGGTAAAACACTTACTTTTTGAGCCGGAGGTTGTGGGTTCGATTCCCACCAGTGCCCTGGGAGTTCTTTCCTCTCTCCTGTGATATAAATATATGCTATTCTATGTGTGAAAAAAAAAAAAAAACAGTTGTGCCATGCGTTGTCTACTTTAGAAGTCCACTCTCTTTCTGGGGCAATGGCATTCCTCCTTCTCACAATTATGAAACACAACAACAACAAGAACAATAATAGATTCAACGGTTATTAAATAAGCCGTGGGGTATTTAAAAGCAGAAAATGTGTTTCGCAAAGTTACAATGAATGAATGATTGTAGTGAAAAAAGGTTTTTTTTTTGTACTTGAAAATCGTGGGTACAATCTACTTATATTAAAAACTGAGTACCTTTCTATCTTTCTTTCTATCTTTCTCTCTATATTTCCTTCTATCTTTCTTTCTCTTGAACGCCAATAAACAGAAAATCGAACCAGGTACCGATAGATAGGAAATTTTTCAGGCTTCATCAGTTTCAATCTATATAATTATACGATTTTAATTAACGAAGATATCAATTAATAAGTAGTCAAATTTAAAGCGATTAAGCCTAATAAATGATTAAATATGAAATCCATTGTTAAAACGTAGTTGCTATGAAACAGTGATAACAATGATAATGAGAATTTTGAATAAAGGCTTAACTAAATCAAACACGAAACTCATAAGCGGGCCACTTACATAGTATTTTTATCGCTAGCTACTTGTAATATTTTGAAACATTCACTTGTTGAAAAGCCATCTACTTATATTAAAAACTGAGTATCTATGTCTGCTTTTTTCCTTTGAGCGAGCTGAACTTACTGAAACTTTCCTCACCATCTTGAAGGCGTGAAGCATCTCAATAATTCGAATGAATGTTTTTTTATAGGAAAAAAGTAAAGGCGTGAAGCGCCTATTAGCGAACCGCCTTGGCGGGGAGTAGTTTCTTGAAATTTTCCTCACTACTTTCAGGGCACGAAGTGCCTGTGCAACGCCGGACCACGTGCGTGGTATGTCTTGAAATCGAATGAACATTAAATTATATCAAATAATATAACTTCAGAATGAGGTAAAAGTTAGAGAGGGGGACGTTATGCATCAACATGCCGCAGGAAGCTAATCTAGCTGCCCTGGCAGCTAGTATTTTCTAAAATCCGTTTTTCTATCGTCATTTTTTTTTTCTTGTATGGAGATAAATTTTAACTTCTTAATGTCAGCTCATAGCAATGCTAAGACAACTTATCCTAAGAATAACAGTAAGATATTCTACTGTTGTTCTGTTGCGACGCTATAGTAATTTAACAAATGGTAACAACAATTTGTTTACTAGTTAATAGCTTTACTAGTAAATAAATAACGTTCAATGAAAACTTGAAGGAAGTATCTCACTTAGAAGATGCTTAGAGCAAATTTTAAAAATTAAAACGATTTTTCAAGTTTAAATTTTCATTATTTTTGCCAAATGGGTATATATGCAATACAAGCAAAGAAGCAGAAATTCTGCCATCTTATTCATTCGAAGGATTTACATTGAAAAGTTTTGCTTTTTTCTAAACTTGTAACAGGAAACAGAAAGTGAAAAACCTGCAAGACTTACATGACCAAACAAGACTGTTACATAGAAGACATCAGTGATTAATATTTTACTTATGATGAATCTTGTTGAGTATCACAGTTACAGTTCGCTCGACTAGTTTTGAAAAATCGTTGCCTTACGTGCAGAAAATGACAAGTACTTCGTGTAGTTTCCATTTCATTAATTTATCTCATATCTTACTTTGTATGAAAGGGAGGAGGGAAAAGGTTTCAATCCTTCTTTGTATGATAAGTATTGATTTTCTGACAAAGGATGTTTTTACAGAATATGCAGAGACAGCTGCTCAGTAGACATACTGCTAACTCGAACTAAGGCGAAGTTTTCAATTGCGTCCGAGAAACTAAGAATAAAAAATGCCAAGTGAAAATGACACGATAAAAGTTACTAAAGGATGCCGGCAACAACAAGTAAAAAAATACATAATGTATTTTATATTCTAATTCATACTAAGCATGTAAAGAAATAAACCTTTTTTTCCATCCTTTTAAAATATAATTGAAACTAGTAGTGATGTATCTATAATGTAGGCTTTTATTTATATTGAATAAATATAAATGTAGTTTGATACATATAAGTACCGTAAAATGGGGTGAATCGGAACACTTTTCAGCTTTAATTGTAAAAAAAAGTAGTTAAAAGATTTTTTTTAATTTGATTTTTTGGGTAAAAACTTCGGTCTTGCTTTGCTTTTGATATTTCAAGCAAAGACAAAACATTTCGAACAGTTATTATTCATATATATAGGAATTTAGGGGTGTTCCGAATCACCCCGCTGATAGGGGTCAATCGGAACACATGTTAAAATTTTTATTTTTTTTCAATTTAACCTGTAATAGGTCTCACAAACATGAGTAATATTGATGGGGGAGAAGAAGAACTGATAGTTACTGTCAAATAAAAGTTTATTTTCTATACCAGTAAAGGTTTATAATTTGTCAGAATTAAAAATAATTTTGAACTTATGAAAAATTAAAATTAATTTTAAGAAATGCTTTTGAATTAAAATACAAAGCTTTAACATAAATTGAAGTCACTCATATCGTCCACAAATATGTACTTGGCCTTAAAACTAGCAGTTGTGGCTTGACTTAAGTTTTTTCATAACATCTTCTGGGATGAACGCTGCCTTTTCTTTAGTTTCTTAAAATCTCTGGGTTTTGGGGATTGTCCTGTAAGATTTTCCCACTTATTCATCACTGTCTGTGTGCTGGACTTTTGCTACATAAAGTCTGTATGACTTTCCCCCATGTATTTTAGGTAAAAAGAAGTCTCCTGGAGCAAAAATCTTTTTAAATCTGCAACTTTCTGTCATTCTAAGATCTAGTTGCTCACGAGAAGAGATAAACAGTAATAAATCCTTGTTCTTGTCTTGACTAGAGAAATTGGGGTTAGAATCTTGATTTTTCAAACAGTTTCCTTTAAATAAGTTTGAACTGGAACAACAGAACCAAGTGTTCCGATACACCCCGCAAATTTTTTTCCTATGTCATTTTTCAGTATTCTTCATTTTTATGACACAATTTTTAAAAAATGTAAATTCTAATGTGGTATTCAGTTGTTCAGATACATGCATAATTGAAACATACCACTCTTAGGTTTAAATTATAAGAAGGTTTGTACTTGCATATGAAGTTTTGCAGTCTATGAAAATGTGATGTTTTCTAGCATTCCACGTGCAGCCCTCCTTATAAGCCAGTAACGTTGCCAGATTGACAAAAGTAATTTTTTCCTACTTCCTATGATCTTACCTTTCTAAAAAAAAATAATGGCGAAAAATACCCAATAGTATATTTATGAAGAATTTCTTTGTACGGTCGGGAAGTTTTGTTCCGATTGACCCCGCTGTTCCTATACACCCCATTTTACGGTAATTTATTTATTGTTACAACACGTACTTTCGCTTTCGATAAAAGAAACATGGTAGGCAACTTTAGAATCAAGTTGTTTAACTGCTTTACTTATTTATTTTTCAAAAGTAAAATTAATTAAGCGATAAAATACAGATCGATTCTGGTTTTCGTTCATCAGTATTGATGCTAAATTATACCTTTCTATACATAAACGTCTCCCATATTGTAGTATATTGTGGAATAACTCCTAACAATGCAATTTTTTGTGTTATTTGTAGATTCCGTTGCAGGGTTGGCACTCAACCCTGAAGCGTTATTATTAATAATCAAGAGAATATCTGAGAATGGAGATAAGACGTCTAATCTTTCGAAATTCGGAACAATTAAGTAATTTTAAGCTTTAATCATTTTAAAATTTGTATACAGTTCGAGAATATGGCAGAAAAATCTTGTATTACATAGCAAGCAAGTTATCCTTTCCTTCTTTATGTTAAGTTCCTCCGTAATAGTTTGGTCCTATATATCCTAATGAAGCATTCAAGCCAATCAAATAAAACCAACCAAGCAAGGACAAAATTTGCCGATAAAAAAAACACACCTTTTTAATCATTAGCTCCAGTATCTATTTCCCTAGGGAAAAAAATTCTACAATTACCATCGATAATTTTTTTGGAAGACAG
This sequence comes from Uloborus plumipes, assembly GCA_038373865.1. Taxonomy (NCBI): domain Eukaryota; kingdom Metazoa; phylum Arthropoda; class Arachnida; order Araneae; family Uloboridae; genus Uloborus; species Uloborus plumipes. The sequence goes on from JAXGGA010006258.1 coordinate 27,624, forward strand.
TTAAAACTAGCTGTCATGGCCGTCACGAAACTTTCTTCTATATCTATCTTATGAATTCCGGTTACAAAATAAAATACGTACTCGCCCGAATAATTGGAGACAGCTCCAATTTCCCAATTATCGCAATACCCCTGCAAATGCAGAATCAATGAACGAAATTGGAAAGCTTTGGAAAAGCCTTGTTTAGATTAATTGCAAACATTTTATTTGTTAGTGAAAAGAAATTGTCAACAGTTAAAAATTTCAAATCAATGAAAGTTTTCAGATGTTTTGATAATTAAATAGCGTGAAAGCGATTTTTTAACCGACTTCAACAAAGGAGGAGGTTATACAATTCGTCGGAGAAATTTTTTTTTTTTTTCGGTATGTTACAAGATTACTCGAAGATGCCTGGACCGATTTCAAAAATTCTTTTTTTGTTAGAAAGGTCTTTCTTTCCGATTGGTCCCATCCTCTCGTGGTCCGGGTTCGATAACGGGAACCTGCAGAAATCTTTCGAAAAAGAAATTGGGATCACAGTAATCGTAATAATGACCATTTTGAACGCCAGGCTTCTCTGGATTGCATAATGAAATTCATTTCTATGGTCTTTTTGAAAATTTTAAAACGAGTATCTTTCTATGTCCTGCTTTTTTCTCCTTAACTCCAACGAACTGAAAGTCGTACCAGGTACTAATTGATTCGTAATATTTCAGGTTTTATTAGTCTTAATTTACATAAGTTTTGATAAAGGAATTCTGAAGAAAGTGAGGAAAATCTCCAAATTTTTGCTCAAATTTAAAGCGATTTGTCCTAAATGATTAAATATGAAATACATTGTTAAAAAACGTGATTGATATAAAACAGTTATTATAATGATAACTACACTGTTAAAAAAATGTCCTGAAAATAACGAAAAAATATACGGCAGCTGAGTTGCCGGAGTGTTTCCGTTTCGTTAATTATATTTCCGTGATTTTGAGAAATGTCAGTTCATCATTTTTCCGTTCCTCATTTTTTCGTTTCTTAATTCTCCGTTCTTCATTTTCTCGCTTCCCCGCTTATACGTTATAGGCTTATACCTAGACGCTTACACTTATATATACATACATACACACACAAATATATATATATATATATATATATATATATACATATATATATATTATATATATAAATATATACAATTCAAACTCTCAAATATCTTGCCTTTAAAAAAATACTTTAGCAATACAAGAATTGGTTTTTTTTTTCATTAAAAATTTTAGTTCATTAAAATAACATGATTTTTTTTTGTAAAGATTACATCAATTCTCGCATAAAATACTCAAATATTTTGAAGGTGGAATGATCAATGCATAGTATTTCTGAACGCACAACTTCAAAACATTAAGAAGTATTAACAAGTTGCACTTTTTTTTAATATTTTCTCTTAAGTTTGAATACAAATTAAGTTCTTCCGAAAGTTTTTTTTTTTTCTGAATTTGAAACATTCGTGGTTCCTTTAAAAAAAAACCTGTATTTTTACTGATTTCCTCTATTTTCATACATTTACGTTATGGTATTCATAGTGATTAACACTTTAAGAAATGGTCTCTGAAAATTGACGATATTTTTTGTTTTTAATGAAATCGCTTCCAAAGAATAATCTTTAAACTGGTTCAAAAAAAAACTAAAAAATACGCTTTTAGATGCACTTATAATACATCAACATGTAATATATACTTCAGCTTTTAGTGTTAACAGTATTAAACATATTACTTTTAATATTTGCAAAGAACGTGAATTGATCTTTCATTTAGAGTTACATACATGCATACAAACAAACCGACATGTGAAACTAAAAAAAGCATATTAAAAAAGCTTAGTTTTGAGACTAAGTTTTTTAATCGTTGTGGAAAATTACAAAAATCATTTTACTAACCCTCAGCACTCATAGTTGGTTTATATACGTAACTCTTAAAAGTCTATCAGTTCACATCATGAAATAACAAACTATTAAGTCTAGACTCAAATTAAATTAAAAATAATAATAACAAAAATAAAAACATGATAAAAATTGATGGGGCAAGAGCCTTACCTCTTCCTGGACGAAAATCTTCTCTCTAATAGACGACTTACAAAAAAGACTACAAAAAGGGGTATGGATTTTAAAATATACTCACACACCCTTTTGTTGCCCATTTTGCGTGAATGCATTGCGATGAATCATGGACTGATAAACTAAATCTTCTTTAAAATGTCGGACAAAGGAAACGCGGCGGATGCGTAGTGTATCCAACGCGGCATATAGAATCCTTCCAGGAATAGAATGACTTCCAGGAGCGTGAAAAGATCATTTTTTCACAAGTCTTCTAACGGCACAAAATAATTGGGGGAACGCTATATATCCAGCTTTAGTTTTCCAATCCTTGCAATGTCAAATTGAAACAAAATGGCTTCACAACATATATCACAACCCTCACTACATTCGAACGATATATGTTTTGGCAAGCGTCCAAGTTTCCAAGTTCCTGGCGCCGGGAAAATATAATCAGTGATTCACGAAATCTTTCTGTTTCTATAAGGAAAAGATACGTTTTGAAGCGAAAACAGAAATTTTCTGTTAAAATCAGGAAAAAACTTCCTGAAAATTCAGGTTTTTTTTAACAGTGTAGCGGAGAAACGTTCTAAAGAACGCATTTTTCTTAATCTTTCGAATGAAATCAAAATGGAGACGATACGACAATTATTTCGCTAGATAGAGTCAATTTTGTGCCCAAAAATTGAAGTTCGAATAAAAAACGAACCGACACTTTTTAGAGGGTGGGTCTAATTTTCGTCAATAGCCCGCTAGATAAGCTTCAAAATCATAAATTTTCTTGCAATTCGATAAAGAAATGAGCGAGTTTCGACCGGGTATAGGATTCGGCTTAGAGAAATAATATATGGAGATATGAAAATTTTGAATGAAGGCTTAACTGAAGCAAACATGAAACTCATTAGCGTGCCACGTACGTAATACGTCGTAAAATTTTATGAACCGCCAGCATCTAGTGTTGTTTTGAAATATAAATTAGTTGAAAAGCCGTTAATATTTAGCCTTTGATTAAACTAGTACACAAATAAATACCAGAGAATAACAAGGATTATTTTTAGTGTCAATCGTTTAAAATTTTAGACGGGATGATACTTTCTTTCTTTTTTTTCCTTACATAGTTTATTTTATGAAGCATTTGCTTAAGCAAATTAGGTGAAGTTTTGTAATGGAAACATTACCTTATTTCATATGTACATTTACACTAAAAAGAATAAAATAAAATATTTTTGGAAAAAAAAATTGAACCGACTTCGGAACTTCACTCGGCAAGTGCTCTAAAAAGTAAAAAATAATTTTATTCTTTGAACACCATCGACACTACATTTAAACATAAGTTTTGAAGTCGGTGCAAAAACTATAGGTGAAATGATGTTTATCTACATTTTGCCAACATTTTTACTTTCTTCTATATCTAATATATAGAAGAAAGTATTGGTTTCGTGAAAATTTTCGAATGTCGAATTTTGACGGATTTGCACGTTTTGAGGTGCGCTGAGTCCATTTCGACCATTTTTGGAAAATGTCTGTCTGTCTGTCTGTGTGTGTGTGAGTCTGTATGTGTGTGACCAGTTTTTGTGGCCGCGCTAGAGCAAAAACTACTGAATGAAATCGAACAAAAATTTTTGCACATATGTACCACCATGTGAACTGGTGCACCTGACTTTTTTTAGCGAATTCCTCCAAGGGGGGTGGAGCAATCGCACGTGTTCTGCGCGGGGGTGATTGCTATATCTCAGGAAGTAACCGGCGGAATCAAACGAAAATTGGTCCATAGGTAGACCCTACTGAGTACAGGTGCTGATTCAATTTGTTTGTCAATATCTCGAAGGGGGTGGAGCAATCGCACGTGTTCTGCACGAGGGTGACTGCTATATCTCAGGAAGTAACCGGCGGAATCAAACGAAAATTGGTCCATAGGTAGACCCTATTGAGTACAGGTGCTGATTCATTTTGTTTGTCAATATCTCGAAGGGGGGTGGAGCAATCGCACGTGTTCTGCGCGAGGGTGACTGCTATATCTCAGGAAGTAACCGGCGGAATCAAACGAAAATTGGTCTATAGGTAGACCCTATTGAGTACAGGTGCTGATTCAATTTGTGTGTCAATATCTCAAAGGGGGGTGGAGCAATCAAAAGTGCTTATTTTGTCATTGCACCTACTGTATCTCGGGAAATATTGCTGCGATTTGAATGAAATTTGGAATAACACTAACCCAATATGGAAGCAAGCATCGATTCAATTTTGGCGCCAATCGCTCCAGGAGGAGGGTGGGGTGATTTTTGCGCTTAGTCAACAATGCGAAAAATTAATTCATTAAAAAATCGCTTTCACGCTATTTAATTATCAAAACAGCTGAAAACTTTCAATGATTTGAAATTTTTAACTGTTGCCAATTTCTTTTTACTAACAAATAAAATGTTTGCAATTAATCTAAACAAGGCTTTTGCAATGATTTCCAATTTCGCTCATTGATTCTGAATTTGCAGGGTTATTACGATAATTGGGAAATTGTAGCTGTCTCCAATTACTCGGGGGAGTACGTATTTTATTTTGTAACCGGAATTCATAAGATAGATATAGAAGAAAGTTTCGTGACGGCCACGACAGCTAGTTCAGAGAAACCATTGAAAATTAAGATCTGAATATTTGTACCATTACGTAAATATGTGGTTGTCAATGTAGTGTATGCGAATGCTATTAAAGAACCTGGATTCATTGCAATTTATATGTATAGTTAAATTATAGTTTCGTATGATTCTATATAGTGTTTTTGCACCGACTTCAAAACTTATGTTTAAATGTAGTGTCGATGGTGTTCAAAGAATAAAATTATTTTTTACTTTTTAGAGCACTTGCCGAGTGAAGTTCCGAAGTCGGTTCAATTTTTTTTTTCCAAAAATATCTTATTAATGAATTAATTTTTCGGATTGTTGACTAAGAGCCAAAATTACCCCATCCTCCCCCTGGGGCGATTGGCGCCAAAATTTAATCGATGCTTGCTTCCATATTGGGTTAATGTTGTTCCAAATTTCATTCAAATCGCAGCAATATTTCTCGAGATACAGTAGGTGCAATGACAAAATAAGCATTTTTGATTGATCCACACCCCTTGAGATATTGACACACAAATTGAATCAGCACTTGTACTCAGTAGGGTCTACCTATGGACCAATTTTCGTTTGATTCCGCCGGTTACTTCTTGAGATATAGCAATCACCCAAGCGCAAAACACGTGCGATTGCTCCACCCCCTTGGAGGAATTCGCTAAAAAAAGTCAGGTGCACCAGTTCACATGGTGGTACGTATGTGCAAAAACTTTTGTTCGATTTCATGTAGTAGTTTTTGTTCCAGCGTGGCCACGAAAACTGGTCACACACATACAGACTCACACACAGACACACACAGAGACAGACATTTTCCAAAAATGGTCGAAATGGACTCAGCGCACCTCAAAACGTGCAAATCCGTCAAAATTCGACATTCTAAAATTTTCAAGAATCCAATACTTTCTTCTATATATTAAATATAGAAGAAAATAAAAACGTGATATATCCCATTGAACAATATAATGAGGTACGGTGTAACAGACGGTTAGTGTCCTTTCAAATATATTCGCAACATGTTTGGAAAAAGAAAGACTTTTTAAAACATTTATGTTTTTTACTTCATTTTACTTAGTAAAGGAAGTATTGAGATCGCGAAAAAAATTCACTCAAATTTGGGTCTAAATTTTGATTTTGCTCTCCCCCAAATGAATGTTGAGTACTTTTTTCGACGTGTCAGCACGTGCATATGTACCTACCAACATATGACCAGCCGAAAAATCTTTTTCAACCACCCCCGAGTTAATTGCGACGAGTTTTCTCATGACGTCTGGATATACGTATGTATGCGTATGTATCTATGTATGTCGTATAACTCAAGAACTATATACCGTAGAAGCTTCTAGTTTAGTATGCAGGCTCTGAGGAGGGTCTAGTTGTGCACCTCTCCTTGTGGTTGCATTCAAATGTTCCCAAGGGAGTGTGTTACCCCTTTTTAGGGGGTAAATCAGTGTTAATTTCAATGCAGAAAGAATTAAGTGATATGAACTGGCGCGACCACTTAGCGATATATCGCCAAGCTTTTGGTCGCCAAGAGTTTCGCGCCAACTTGGCGACATATCGCCAAGTTGGCGAAAAAAATGGCGAAAAGAATTATTTATTGAATTTGGGTTCAATTTGGCGCTATTGGCGATATTTTACGAAAAATCCTCTGAATGATGTTAAAATTGGCGATCTTCAGAAAATTAATCATTGTTAAACATTTTTTTTTTTTTTTTTTTGCATTTTTTCGTTAGAAACCAAAGGTGTAAATGTTTGAATTGTTTATCTTGCTCACTCTAAGCATTATTTTAACACTTGAGGCCGTTTACTCAGAAATTTACATGTAAAAGGAAGCAGGGGGGGTTCATACCAGATTTTTTATCGTTGTATCAATACCATCGATGCTTTAATTTCTAACATCGATACTTTGTCATTGATGTAGCACCAGTAGTATAAACCGTATTCAGCTGTGCTAAGTGTAAAAGTGGTTTCTGCAGTTGAGCTCAAACTGAGATATTACTTTAAAGTTTTGCACCACCATGTATTTGATTCAGGGTTGGGTTTTTGACGTCAAAAACCAGTTTTTGACATGACATGTCGAAAACCTGTCGAAAACGTCAAAAACCTGTCTAAAACTCAAAATACAGTGGTTATTGAGATTTTTTATAAACATATAAGGTTTCTCATCCTGAAAAATATTAAATAAAACTTTATACATCTTATCAATCAAGTTTAATAAACATTAAATTAATAAATTTTATGAAAATTATTTCTCATTCTTTTAAACTAACTTGTTTTGCCGTGAAAAAAGTTAAATATTAAAACTTAAATCCAGCTTTTAAAGTAGTTTTGTTTAAATGTTTATATAACTATCAATTAGTTATCTTATTAATCAAGTTTAATAAAAATTAAATTAATAAATTTAATGAAATTAATTCACATTCTTTTAAATTAACTTGTTATAGAGTGAAAACAAGTTACCAATATTAAAACTTAAATCCAAATTTTAAAGTAATTTTGTTTAAATGTTTTAATAACGATCAATTAGTTATCTTATAAATCAAGATTAAAAAAAAATAAATTAATAAATTTAATGAAAATTAATTAGCCAGAAAGAAAATTAGCCATTAGCAGATAGATACCCTAAATATGGTATAAGGAGACGACGCAACACTGGCTGATGCCTGTCGAGCATGGCATTCCCTAGCAGAGGATTCTAGTCTAACTCCACATCATAATGCTGTAATGAAACGCCTCTCTTCATATCTTCAACCGTTTCACTATTTGGCGTACCTAACGCACCCAATATATAAAGGAGAAATCCTAAATGATGAGCAAAAGGAAGTAGCTCGAAAATGGTTGCTTGAAAATTGCAATCCAACCAGATTCTCTTGAGCATTTAATTGCATTTGAAGCCGAATCTGCCCCCTCTATCCAGGTAGCTACTTTGCAGTTCAGAATATCCCAGCAAAAACATGATGGAAAGGTTAAAAAAAAAGCAACATCTCTGCCGAATTTGTACAGCTGATGGTACAATTACATTCCAGCTTGTAGCTCAGCGTCTATCGAGAGAATCTTCTCGAGTTTTGGACTCATACATTCTAAACTCAGAAATAGACTTGGCGTCCAAAAAGCATCAAAACTAGTCTTTTGTTACCGCATGCTCCGCGGGAAAAACGATTTAGATTGGGACTATAAATACCTTAAGTAACTGTTAACTTAAGATGGTTTATTTTATGTATGTAAGTCTACAAATAATACCAGGCAAATGTGCACTATGTAATTTCTGCTTCCTAAAATTTATAAATTGTAATTAGGTTTACGTTTTAATATACTGTTATTTATAATTAATTTTTATTCTATAATGATAGTAGCTCAGTCATTTATTTATTTTCCACATGTCACACATCTTGTAGTATCCGAATTGAAGGGCTCAGGAGTAAATAATGGTATCTGACAAATTCTAAAAATCGAACTATTTTAAATTAAAATTTAAAGAAATCACTTGTAAAAATTTATTAAGTATACCCAAGACACACAGCACTTAATTAATGTACCCTCTTCATTTTTAAAATAAAAAAACCTGTTACAGTAATTTCTCGCAGCAATAAAGCCATATTCAAAAGCCATATGTTTGATTTTTCAAAATGCTAGTTATCATTATTTACTCCCGAGGTCTTCAATTATGTTTAGGATTGTCTTATTACACTTTATTTCAATAACCTAAAACTCCAAAAGTTTACTTCAGTGTCTGAAATTAGAAATTGTAAAATTCATTTGAAAATATATTTATATTATCAATATCAAATTTAAACATGTTTTGAACAGAAATTTAGGTTTTTGACAATTGTGTCAAAAACCATGTCAAAAAGTGGTTTTTGACATGACGGTAAAAACCACGGTTAAAACCGGATAAAACCTCTGACTGTCAAAAACTTGCCAACCCTGATTTGATTCAGATTAAACTTTTTCATAATTTTTTTAAAAATATTTCCCGTTCTCAAATGACCATTTAATTTAGTATTTAGAGAAATTCGTCACAAAGAGCCACCTGGTGGCGATACCTTCATTTTGTTAAAAAGTGCAGATACGACTTTTGTGCTTAGCACGGCAGTGTTGCTTTAAGAGATGGCGAAACTGCATACTAACCAGTAACCAGTTAACTTTTTACTTACGAAAATTCCGCTGAACGAATTTCCAAAAGCGTGATAATCTCAAGAGTATCCGTGCCAAAGTTGCACGAAAATTTATAATGGCTCAGAACTTGAACGGAAGCGGTTTCCGTTCGCTCCAAATCAACGACTCGGAAATTCCACCATAGACGCCACGCACAATGCCAGATTTGTCTTAATCTTTCATTTTTTTAATCTTATTTGTACCCTGGTCTCACGCAATGCGTCCTACGTGACTTCCTACATGCCGGTCCTATTGTTTTTTGTACCCTGGGCGGTTCCTTGGCGAGGAAAAGTGTGTCAGTCGATGCAGGGGGAGCGAGATGTGCATGAGTTGTGAAAAATCGCCCTCAATAAATATGTAAATACTGATGGTTATTTAGCACGAAAACATTTAATGGTTTCCTTTTCGTACTCTTAACCAAGGCAGAGCAAATGGCGACTACGTAATACAATTTCCCTATAGATCATTCTCCGTTCATATGATTTCATATTTTAAAGCGAGTTGATAAAAGAACTTACTATTGAGCAAAAAGGTGCATTCTGCCGTGCTAAGTACAAAAGCCGAATCTGCACTTTTTAATAAAATTACTGTCACCAGGTTTTTCTATATAACGTATTTTGCCTAAATATAATGTTGGATGGTCATTTGAGATCGAAAATGTATATTTGAAAAAAATTCTGAAAAAAAAAAATAAATATATGGAGGTGCAAAACTTTGAGGAGCAATATCTCAGTTAGAGCCCGACTGCAGATACCGCTTTTGCGCTTATATAATGCAGTCATATATACCAGAGTTTAAAGTTCACTTACCTTGGATATATGTTTAATCGCTTGATCAATCATTCAAACTTCGATTAAGGGCCTAAAAATGAATCTCGAGACTGTGTAACTTACTAGCGCAATGTAAAAAGACTTTGAACAAACGTATGGAATCGATTTTATCATTAGACATAAGTTCGAACTTTTTTTAAGTATAATTATACTGATGCCAGTATTTGATTTTTAATCTCTAACTACGCATCGATTTTTAAACCACTCATCTTTACTCCTCTTTAACCTGCCAGATTTAACCTCTTTAATCTATATAGATTTGATGTCAGAGCTTTTGAATGGTTTGTCCTTCTTGCACTGTAAAAGTAATGTGAAACGTAATTTTTAAAGCACTCCTTTCTGCCAAAGTAACTAGGACACCTAAAGGTTACTTCTAAGTTGTGCAATGCCCACATACATTTTAAAATAAGCTGAGTACATAAATGACCATGCACAGTAAAGCCAGATTTCACGAGGTGAAGTGTCACTCTAACTATATCCCCTCCCATCATCATGGAACGGATAAGCAGCCGTTCAACGAAGTGATATTTTAATTTACGTACTATGTTAGCGTGAAAGACCGAAGTTGTAGAATGTCGACAATCATCAGTCATTCACGGAAATATTTAGTTTTTCGCCCATGTCCTTGAAATGTGAATGTTGATATTCACAGGCTAATCTCGACATTAGCCAGATTTCGGAATTTCATAAAAAAAAACTGTGGCACGCAGAGAAGTCTTTGCATTTTTCTCGCTGATTCTATGTATTACAAAACTAAGCGATCTGTTTTTGTTGCCTGTTCAATCATCCGCTATCATTTCAACAAAACAAAGTCGATTAATTCACATTCAATGAGACAATTCAGATTACATGCAGATTAGAGATGCTCGTTCCATAAAATTTGAAACATATTTTTTCAAAAAGATTTTTTTTTAAATGCTTTGTTTTGAATACAATACATGGCCATCGATTTTGCCACAATATCAGCCAATTTTTATTAAGTTTATTATCAAGTTTCATTACGCATGTTATTTTTGCGAGCAAAAAGAATCGCTCAATTTAAAAACAAGAACCGCTCAATTGTTTTCAAAGTTGAAATTGTATATGTTAGAAAATGCATTTTAAATAATTTTTAATCCATGTTTTTATGTTCAGAAAAAAGTTCAGTCCTTTCTTTGCGCTACGATTTTAAGCGAGCGTAATTTTTACATTATCTTTTGCTAAGACAAGCAGAATTTTTGACACTGTGAAGTTTCTTACATCAAAAAAGTGAAAAAAATACTTAAAATATTTCACAGTTGGGTTTGAAATGTATGCAAAAGATTTAAAAAAAAACTGAAGTACAAAAAATCAGTAAATAGAAAACACTATATTTTGAAACATGTTTATATACACAGTTCACAAATAAAACACATTAGACAAAATAAATAAAAATAACACTATTTTTTTAAAAAAGAGAGAACAAGTGAAAATAAGTAACAGAAGCAATGTTGATGTTTGAGTTTTTATGATTCAATCAATGTAATGCAAAAAAAAAAAAATCTCACATTTTCTTATAATCAAGAAAGTGATATTGCACGTAAAAAGAGAAAAAAAGAATTTCTAATTTTCATTTAAATAAATGTACAAAAACAACTGAATATTGTAATCAAAATTATTATTTACAGTTTACAAACAGTTTTTGTGCGTGTTGAATGTCCCTTTTTTAAGATAACTTACATATGACCGATATAATAATCATCTTATAATGACCATATAACTGAGCAGTAAATGGACAATGATATTTGTATACAGCATTTGTTTAGAGTTTCAAAATACGTTCCTGAATTTTCAAAACTACTTTACCTGTAATCTGCAATATTCATTTAATTGTTTTGTTTGTTTTTAACAATTAAATATGGAATTGAATTTTCATGTCTCACTATGCATACTCTTCTCTCATAATTTCTATGTTGTATTGAATTGGTATAAAAGTAATTTTTTATCTGAGCTCCGCTTTTAAAATGAATTTATTACTAGGCAGTTATTTTATCAACGGTAATTACAAAATATTTGCCATAGTAAGAGCCTTTTACAGTGCAAATTTTTCGGATTTTTTTTAAAAACATTTGCACCGCTTGGGTTTACTAAGCAGTTGAACGTATTTTAGTATTTAAAATTCTTTGCTTATGATTTATTATGATTAGAAAGATTTAGTTTCCTTTTTTAAACCACGTTCTTGTTATCACAGTCTTCGTATTAAACGACGGTCTACGATTTTGCATCAGTAATATAATCAAACTCCTTAACTCTAAAAGACGTACGACCATGATTTATACGGAAATGAAATAAAGTAATGTCGTCCCAGCTTAATCGGGTAACGGATAAACGAATACCCTACTTATACGAATAAAAAATCCTAGAACCGATGCCATATACGCAATGTTAAATATCCCCACTTCAACAAATACCCCGCTCAATCGAATAATATTTCTTGGAACCAACAGTATTCGTTTAAGCATGGCCGACAGTAAATCTAAAAAGATGAATTTCAGAATTGTATTTTATATAAAAAGTGCAATAAAAGTTTTAGATTCAGATATAATATTTTTTCCATATGTTATAAAAAATCTCATATAAAAACATTTGAAATTTTTATGTACAAAGCCGATTCAATGATATAGCAATATTGCAGCTCATCGTTCAAAGAAAACAATCATTTTTCCGATATGAGCAGAGCCTTACTACTACATATTTTTTACCAGGATTTGAAGCGCGGCTTCCCCCCCTCCCCTCTCTTAATCTGACATCTTTGATTTTTGGTTAGCGTTTGCAGGATTTTTAATTTAATTATTTACTTTTTCTAGAAAATTCTTGCAATTTGAAAGTAAGAATTTGGCGGATCCACTTATAACAGTTGAGCTTTTGTTAAAAACATTAGTGTGTTTTAGTAGATTAGCAATTTTTCGACTTCAGGTTCAGTGATATTCGCTCAGGCTTTGTTTGTGAGCGATATTCAGGCTCTGAAAGAGAGATGATTCCAACAACGTTTCTCATACCGGAAAATGCCCGAAAGAATTTTTGAACTACCGAACAAGGACCATGAATAGCACCACTCCTTCCCACTGCCTTTGTGCTGACCGTAACCAAGGCTTCACTAGAGTTAGGCCAATGCCTCTTTAACACTAAATGCCTATCGCTTTCTGAGTTTTTAACCTTGAGCAAAAGTTCTCCCTAAGTTCAACACGCATTGCCATCTATTAGAGTTCTTAGAGACAAAAAAAAAAAAAAAAAAAAAAAAAACCAGAAAAATTTACAATTATTTAATTTCTAAATTTAAATTAAAAAATTAACCAATCAAGATTTTAATTTGAATCCTTCGCCAATAGCTGCTGACCGCAAGGTAGCGCTTTGTCCCGAACAGTTGGAGAATATTTTGAAGTAAATGTAGTAGGGCCAATCCATGGTTACGCTCGTTTCATTCGCACAACTTCAGCTGCTCATATTTTATTCACAAATGCAGTTAAAGTTCTAATGAAAACAGGGAATGATAAAGCTCCCCCCCCCCCCAACATGATTATCACCAAGCGATAGTTTGAAATTATTAGTGGAAGTTGTAGAAAAATCTCGAAAATGTGTGGTTACGGTCGTTTCAAAAAAAAAGACATGGTTTTTTGAGTGCTATCAAACACTGCCACTTTTCTGTAAATCTATTGCACGTATGATCTTCTGGATTTTTATAATAATTGCTAAATAAATAAGGAATGATATCATACAAAGAACTTAGCTTTTTTGTTGAAAAATAAATTTTTATGAATTTTTTATTGCGGTTACGGTCGTTTCAAAAGCGGTTACGGTCGTTTCACGTCTGACTATTTTCAATATATATGTTGCTAAAAATGAGTAAACGGCTATTTTAATTCATTTTTCCGCCATATATAAAGTCAAATAATAGACATATGAGCAGAAAGGTTCTCCAGTTAGTTCATTTGATAAGATATAATCTTTAATTGATTACTATAGACTTTTGAAGCTTTCAAATCCCTTGAGCTACGTTTTCCCATGAAATTTCACCAGAATACCCACACCTCCCAGTCTCTCTTCAGATATTTTAGCTCCACTAAATCCTCATAATCATCTGTGACTTGAGCTCTGTATTTCTTCCGTACTCTGCTTAGAAAAATTTCTACAAATTCGCTTATTACGTAAATGGTATTGATTGTACCGGGCACGTAATTGCTTCAACTACAAGTGTTCGTTTCATTAAACATTTTTAAAATACTCACACATTAAGATTTTTTTTTCTGCATAAATCATTTGCCCTCGTCCTCCCTTTATCGAGATATACGATTTTAAAGGCCGTTAAATTTAAGTGAAGCTCCACGTTTAAAGGCTTCTGGGGAAATAGAAGGCCGACTATTTCACCATCTAAATGTGATAGGACAGCTATCAGCAAAGCATGCGAAAAGATGTCTCCCATCATAACCTGAAACTCGCTAAATTTAGTGACTTTATTACAATTTCGGCAGATTTTAGGACTTTATAATTCGAAAACGAGGAGGTGAGGGCAAATAATTTATAAATCCAGCAAAATGTTTTACTACAATGTTTCAAATGCAAATAACTTAATTTTTTTCATTATTTCACTTTTGTATGGTTTCCTGGTGAACATCGAATGACCCCTGAGTCAAATTTGTTTAAGAACTAACGTAAACGGTATTTATAGTAGGAAAGCTCCTTTATAGGAGCTTTCCCACTCTATAAGAGACGAATACCCCCAAAGTAACTTTGAGATGCATCAGAGAACTTATGTACCAAATTTGGCCGAGATCCTACTTGGACTGTGAATTTAGACCTAGAACGTGTAACACCCGTAACCAACATAGCACAAAAACGAAAAGGTTTCTTGAATTAATTAGTAGTGCACTTTTTTAGAGTGAATGAGTACACTGTAAAACCCAAATGGCAAACTTCTACTTCAAATAGTTATTGTTAGAGAATAACAAATACTTGTTTTCGGTTACGGTCGTTACAAAGCTTCTAGATAATTTTTGCTTACCTGTAATTAAAAACTATTACAACCTACAAAGGAATTGATTGCTGGAAAATGTCAAAGGGGGTGCTTACTAAAGCACTATAATTCGTTATCTTCTAAATTGAGCCCGGTGTGGTCAGGGTCTAGGCTGGAAACTTGATAAATTTTAACCGAAAAAATGGATTAGAAAAAACGCAACTTTAGGACGTGGAAACCATGTTTACAGTAAAAACTAGGATATTTTACCCTTTGAATTAGGAAACTATGCTTTCTTGTGAATAAAATGACATATAACATGTTATTATTAAGTGAGTTTCATATTTTGATGTCTATGTCCTATTTCTCATGGATTGCCCCAGTAGGTATTTAGTATTCCGGAAGCGCTGTTCCATTTCATTAAAATCCATGGGGAAAAATGTTGATTGTTCAGCAATATCTGATGAATTTTTTTGGTTACTTTATATTGTTTAAAGATCATTTTATTTTATTTTTATAATAAGATTGAAAATTAAATTTAAAAGTGTTTAAGTTAGTTAAAAAGTAGATTTTTCCCTTTTAGAATAGTGTTTGTAAGCAACAAGTAAACAAATATAAAACTTAATTTTCTTAAAATAATTAAGTTTCGAATAAAAATCACATAAACATAAACTGAGGAAGACTTTTATCGCATACTAATTAACGCAGTCTTAAATACTTATTAATGATAATTTACTCAAATTTTTACAATGAAAAATTATTGAAATTACCTGAAAAATATGACTATGCAGCCTCAATGAAAACAAAATCCCAAGTAGTTACTGAAAAGAAATATTCTGCAAATGGTAAATAAAAGTTTTGTTCCTTGTTCTTCGTAATAATAATGAAAACAACGGCTGCGTTCAGAGTATTCGCCCGGGCGTTTAAGCCGTGACGTCATAAATAACTTCCCGGGCCGAGCCCGGGCAGTTGTGGTCTGGACAGCACTTGTGCCATTCGGGAAGAAACAACATGGCGGACACAACAGCAGAGAGTAACGCGCCGGTCAATGCAGGAACAATCCTGCATTTGCTCCTATATTTTGGCACAAAATGATACCATTCTTAACCTTGGCGACAATTATTGTTCCTCTACCGTCATGGTTGAGCGTGGGATCGAAATGACTTATCGAATTTAATGAGAAATATGTTATTTTAAGTGAAGGAATTTACGATGAAATAGGCCTAACAGTAAGTAAAGAATTTCATCGATCTCGCTTATCTGACAGGATTGTTCCTGCAATGACCGATTCTCAAGGAAATATATCCTTTCAGATTCATCACAGCAAATAGCGTGCGTATTTTTGACATTGTGTGTGTATTTTCAAGATTTTGTTTTAGTCACTCTTCGTAAATCCTAGCAGACGAAAGAGCAATAAATTTCAGCCAATGAGCATCATCCTTTGCTAAACGCCCAAACACGTGACCTATCTGCCCAGCTAAATTTCCTGGGCTGCTTGTGCTTAAGCCCGAGAAGCTCGGGCGTCTACTCTGGACAGCATTTGGGAAGTTCGGGCTTTCCAAATGGCAGGTCTGAACGCTTTGGGAAGAACCCGGGAAGCTCGGGCGAGCACTCTGAACGCGCCCACTAAACCATCAACGAACATCAATCTACAAACGATAAATTAAAAATAAAGTCTCTCCCTCAAGATTTTGACAGCAAGCTCAGTAGAAATAAATAATAATGTAATAAAATAAGCATGCAGACGGTAAATTTAGAATGGTTTCTAGGAATTTGAATGTATATTTTTAGCGTTTAAATCTCGGAAAAATATCACTTTTTACAGCAGAAATAATCTAACTAATGTAAACAAATTTTTGCGTGGTGATTGTTCAGCTCCCCCTAGCGCCAAAACGACTCCTTTGATCTTTTGAGTAAGGAATAAGCCTGTATAAAACGCTATGAGTGAAGCTTTGTCGTAACAAACGGCGAAAATTTTATGCAGTGGTCTATTCCTCTTTATTTTGCACTCAGATGATGATTCCCTTGAGAAGTTTGCTATTGTTGACCTTGTTTTGTGGTAGCAAGCGAAAAATGCTGTCATGATTCCACCAGACTTGCTTCTATTTCGTAGTATTAATTTTCCTCAGAGAAATACGAATTTTTGACAGTACTCATAATATGTAATTTATAAAATAACGAAGTTGGTGTGATAATCAAAGCAACAGTCAATCACAACAGGCATATTTTGCTGCTATTGCAATCACTGTGAATGTAAAACCAGTAAGCAACTTCTTTGCTGATACGTTGCTCCACTTACGGATCAACTGCGAAGAAAGATGATCGTCACAAACAACTTTCTTTCTGCAATGATGAGACTTAAATAGATGTTTATTATGATTAAATTTCAAACACATGTCCTTCCATTATCAGTGTGGTGATTAACTTTTATCCTACTGAATATCAGACCGAGCGTCGTGCAGCAGGGCCCGATACAAGCGTCCAGAGCTGTCCGTAGAAACTGCTTCACCGCGTGGCAGTTGATAGTGAACTGCCTGAGGGCGGGGGCGATGCACCACACGTGTTGGAACGTGATGCAGGCGAAACTGCATCCGACGATGAGGGCGATAGGGATCCCACACACCAGGGATAAGCAGCGGTAGCAGCAGTTCTTTGAGCAGGTGAAGAAGTATTTGGAGTTCCTCCAAACGCAGGAGGGCGAATAGGTGCCTTCTGGTTCTGCGATGACATCGTCAAATTCCACCTTGAAAATAAAGCATGATTTGAGGTAAAACTTTTTTTAAAAGCTTTTTATCAATAATTTATTTTATCAGGTGATATTTTAAACTTTTTTAAAAAATGTTTTTCTGTAACCGGAAAATTTCACTTTGGATGTTTACCATTTTCAGAAACTTAGCATTTTAAAACACAAATAAAGAACATATGAACTGATTTTGAACTGTAATTTACCGCCTCTAATAGGCCAGGGCTAAGGCAAAACTACATGACATACACCGCCAGCACTGAATTTGCTTACGTACACTCCAGTCCATCAATTCTGGAAAAGGGTACAATATCGTTATCGCGTTAATTTGCACCATCCGTGCACGTTTTGGGTAAGTACTTGGACATAAAATATCTGAACCGAAAATTCAATTAAACTAATACATGGTTGGATCGACGGATTACATTGCTTGACATAACAAACTAATATTTCTTATCCTACCAGTTCTAATGTTCTTTTTCTCATAGAAATTTTCTTCCGTTTGTACATGTGATCTTGTTTGATCTCGCAACAGTTTTTGGATGAGGCAAAATGGGTTTAAAAGAAAAAGTACATTCAATGAATATGATATCTGTTAGAGTTAGTAACAACTGTGTTATAAGTTCAGCTTTTCAGCTCATAGACAACAACCAGCCTTCAGAGAGAACCAAATTATAGCATTCAGCAAGAAGCACTTCGGGGCAAGTGCCCAACTTTTGGCCCGACCAAATGTCAGTTTTAGCCCCAATGCTAAAGTCGACCTTTCTAGGTGTAATAATGGAAAAACCAACCAAGAACACTGGATAAACATAGACGTATCACAAAAGAAATAGCTTCTGCATAAATACTACACCAACACACAGCTATCATTTTATTAAAACAGCTGCAGACTAGTACTACTAAAAATGAAAATGTTACTGACATGCAATTTCGACAGCATCTCTCTGGAACTTTGCTCTCAAAAGCGCGAGCGTCACTGGTACGTGTTAGGTGCTGTCCGTTGGTAGTGTAAGGGCGTAATTCAAGTAAAACGCTGCATCTGTAAAAGCACGTTACACAAGCAAATTTTCGGGTTTTAGGATTCTTGTAAAACGCCAATTCTGCGCTTTTGCGCAATCAAAGTTTCACAAGAATCCGAAAACCCGAAAATTTGCGTGTCCAACACACTTTTGCAGATGTAGCGTTTCACCTGAATTCCGCCCTAACTATTTGTCTATTAGTAGAGGGGCTATGGTCCAAAATATAGCCGGAAACTGCATTTTGTGATAAAAGCATGAAAGTTGGTGCGTATGTAGACAATGTATTTATAAACATTTTTAGAAGGGGAGCCATTCCGAAATCCCCACCCAAACCCCTCCGGCGGCCATTTTTGGTCAAAAAGTCCAAAATTGCTTTTCTTATTTCTTTTTCAAAAAACACCTTTTTTATCATCTTATTAGAGTTCAATTATGTTAAACAAAGATTAGAAAACCGTCAAAATAGCTTAAAACCGATTAATTTTAATAGTACTCATTAAAAATTCGTTTTTTTCTAAAAAACTGAAATTGATCAAAATCTTCCAAATTGTTTTCAGGGGCCGGTTTAAGGGTGTCCAACTATGTATCTGAAAGCACTATATTAAAGAAAAACAATTTAGTTGCATTAAAATCCCAGCAATCTGAACCCCAAAAATCCGAAACTTTGGAAAACCCGAGCACATTTTTTAAAACTTACTCCTAAAAATGTATTGCAAAACTGAAAATAAAAACAGAAATTAAAAATCATAAGCAAAACTAGTACTTTTTCAAAACTTAAAAAACCGTTTGAATTGTTCCTTAAGAATGAATATTTATGTTTGATTGATTAAAATAAAACCAGTTTTCTTTATGGACGAAAAAAGTAATAAAAAAACGTCAAACATTTTGAAAAAAAAAAAAAAAATACGCAATGTCATGGAAATTTCACTCACATTCAGCAGGATTATAAGTTACGCTTGCACCTATAAAATAGGTGGGAGGGGGAAGCACGATCATATTTTTATACAACTGCGAAATTCTAACGAAAAAGCTTTAAAACAAATTTCAAGTTTTTTTTCTCATTAAACGATTTGAGGAGTTTGTTCTCTCTAAAAGATGAGAGAAGAAAAAAAAAAAAATGCTGTAATAAAAGTTTAGTGCTGTGTTAATTAAGCAACTTCTCTACTACTTATCATATTGTGCTGTTATTGAAAAGTAACCCTTTATAACAAAAGAAACAACTGAATTTCAATATAAATCTGAGCAAGCAATTATATACAATGATTATGTGTAATGGCTATATACAAGCTGATTTTTCGTAATTGAACTGGCTAGTAATTTACAGAGATATACAACATTTTCCATTGCAGAATTTACACATTGGTGCACACAGTCCATTTTTGAAGCACCAACAAGTTTTTGAGAGCAGTTTGTTTTACACTTGCGTGACGTAAATTCGCTTAAGACATTTCACCTCTTTCAAGAATTCATTTGTTAATTTAGTTTCTATGAAAAGCATTTCTGACTTATTTAATCCATCAAAATTAGATTGTGGTGGTTCCTTCACTGAAAGATATGCTGGATTTACAAATAATGATATACCTGATGTGGTAACTTAGCGACCTTTTTAGAAGATGGTATTTCGGGAAATACAAGAGGAATTTTTGAGCCTTGCTGCTGAAATGGCCATGCTGAAACAATGAAATGCTTGTTATATGGAAAGAGTCCTTGTTTGTTGTACTACTAGAGTTATAATAAAAATTATCGTGCGCGGCCGGTGTAAAAACAAAGATCCTGAAATGTGAGGGAAATGTAGTTTTATATTTATCAATTTGTTTAACTGATGCTTTGCAGAGTCCAGTAGAAATCTTTAGAAGCCTTGAGTAAGAAATGAAAAGTTCCAAAATATGCATTATGTCAACAAGACTTTTTCTTCTAGTTTGTTCGTGTACTTAAATGGCCAAATAAACAGGTATTGGTTGTTCCTTGTTTACTTGATGCTTGATAGTTTGCTTTGTTAATTTGCTTGAAGTATATATATATATATGCATATTAAATACAACTGACAAATTGCAAGTAATGGTTGAGAAGGAAGACCATCAATATTGCAAGTACCATATAACAAGTTATTTAAAAGGACGGAAGAAGAGGATCAACAGTTTCTTGCTGACTTTTCAAATCCGCCTTCGACGCTGGCAGTTGACTTTCAAATGCATGTCCTAGTGGAATTCACTATCATGTCACTTGCGAGAGCATCTTCGAAACTGCTAGTACTGGAGACACATATTGATTCACTTACCTTTACAAACTAAAACATATTCAAAGCTTGATTTCTCTGCATATGCATATGTCCATGTCCGAAGTGTGATAATATCTTTGCTCTAAGCCCGGTATTGTCAACATCATTAGCAAATTTATTTTCGATTGATAAATTGTGTTGTAGCATAAGTCTTCTATTCCTTCAGAATAATATTTTAGTAGAACGAATATTCTGAAAATTGGATACACTGGCGGAAAAAAAAATCCCAACACCAAGAAAAAATTACTGAAGAGTAATAAAATTTGGGTAATGCAATTGTCTAGTTAACATGTTTAATTGATTAAATGTACAAGATCACTGGCTAATTTAAGCTCAAGAAAATGCTGTGCAAATGCGAAATTATGCTAATTTAATAGAGGGTGTAACCTCCAGAATTTTGAAGGCAAGCCTGCAAGCGTGCATGCATTATGTCATACAGGTGCCGAATGTCACTTTGAGGTAGCGTAAAGTCGGGTTATTTGGACCCTAAGGGGTTACTTGAGCCCATTACAGTAAAATGATAAAATCTAGGTTTGGTACTTATTAGTTGAAGACTTGCACGTAGTTCCTCGTTTCTCCTCTAGGTAGAAGCACTCTGCAGTCTCTAATGCTAGTACCAAATCCAGAACCTCGTTTAAACTCGGTGAGCTGTTGATAATGGCTTATTCGTCTTCTTAAAGGCATTCCTGGCTAACATGAACGCAATTCGTCAAATTTCACGGAAAAATAATACACACGAGCTTCACAACACGCTTTTAAAACAAGCCTTATTTGCATGTTCTCAGTAACGCCAGCTGCGCCACACTTATGCGCGGAGCGCGAAATTTCAATCGATGTCATCTTTCAGTTGTATAAACACGCCTACCAAATTTCGTTTATCTAACACAAGTCTTTCTTGGTGTTGGGATTTTTTTTTCCGCCAGTGTACTTATCTCCTTTGTTAACTCTAAGATTTTGCAAGTAAGAAATTACTCGGTGTAGGGCAATTAATTCAATTCGTGAATAAATATTTTCATTATAATAAATATTTTCATTTCATATTATAACAATCATTTGCTGTCCTTCATGAGTGATAAAGTTTTACAAGTAAAGTTTTACGAATGCAAGTAGGTGGTACTTGCATTCTTGATCTATTATGTCAGCTTGCGCCAACTCAGCAGTGAACGTACTGTCTGCTTTTACCAACACGCAATTTCTTATTTTCTGTCAACTGATTTCGTCAGAACTAGATGTAACTCCTGTCTATTTTCACCAGGCTTATCAAAAAAGAAACACAAATCTGGAAAGGATGAATTTCTTTCTGCAAAGGAATGCATTTCTTTCTCTTCTGCTGAACTGAAGCCTCTTCAAAATGTTTACTTACGTGGCAGTCTTCAAAGTTTTCCTTTCTTTTTCTTTCTTCAGCTCTTCTGACTTCTGTACTGTTATACCTCAAGATACAAGATTTATGCCACTTATCCCTCTTTTCATTAAATTTTTCCGATGCAAATAATTCTTCAAATCTAAATCTACCTACATTTACGAAGTCTGATAATTGCCTAATTTTTGCCTGTTTTGACAGAATTTCGAACATTGTTTCATAACCTCAGTACAAGACTGATACATTTAAAGTTGCTGCAGGGCACAATGGATTTTTTTTTTGGAGTTAATTTCGAACAGAAAATAAATCTTATCCAGTAAATATCTGTTGTAATAATTTTGGTAAAAACAACATTTCCTGGGGTTGTTTTTACCAAACACATCTGGTTGCCATTTAAACTTTTAAACCATTAAAGCTTTAACCATGCCATTTAAATTTTTAACCATTAAAGTTTACCATTTAAACTTTAACACTTAAACAAAATTAAAATAAATGCATTTAAAACAATACTTTTGAACATGTAAAACCACAAGACTATGAGAAACCGTAACTTATAAAAATATGAGCATCTTTCCTAATCTCGATCCATATAAATAGCATTTACGGGAACATATGAACAATGACACATGTTACCAATGATAAACACACTGGAAAATATTCGTCACCTAATGAACGACCATATTTGAAGAAAAAAAACCAGCAACGGCAACAATAATAAAAATTAGAGGAAAAATAAATTTAAAACTAAAACTATAAAATTTCTGAAATTGAAACTTTCAATTGTATTTTGGTAGAATCATGCTATCTTGACATTAACTTTTCCCTCAAGTTCTTGTGCTTTTGTACCCGTGGGGAACATTTTCGATGATGTGTGCTTAGTCATAAAAATGAGAGGTATCATGACCGGATAATTGGACGGTTCGGTCAATTAGGATCCGGATAACCGGCACCCTACTTTTTTTAAACATTTATTTAATGTATATTTACATTCTTAAACCATTAATGCATTTATGGGGGGAGGGAATTCACTTCCACGAATTTATTCTTAAAAAATATCGATTTGCCAAAAAAAAAAGCATTTTTGGGTTGTTCTTTTTAAAATTAGTCTCTAAATGGAGCTTTAAACGATAAAAAATACAATAAACGCCTATGTAATGACATAGCCAATGATTTAAGAAGAAAATAATAATAATAATTACAAAAAAGCGCTATTTCTAGTTTTGGACCAAAAATGACCGCTAATAGGGGTTTGGGGGGGATTTCCGATTGGCTCCCCTTCTAAAAATGTTTTTTTATACATTGTCTACAAACCTACCAAATTTCATGCTTTTATCACAAAATGCAGTTTCTTTTCCCGTAGCCCCCTTACTATATATTTAGCCGCTGTGACAACCTACCCCTGGCACAATTAGACCCCAGTTTCAGTTACCACCTTTCAAACTTTTATGCTTCTTCCTGTACAGAGTTCAGAAGCCTTTCTGAAATTAACAGTCAATTTCTCCCAAATTGATAAATTATTCAAAAAAAAAAAAAAAAAGCCTAATATAAGTACATACAACGGTAATATTTTAAAAAGTAGTGCAATATGGCTGTCAAGCAAAACCACAGTCACCTGGCACAGTCCCCTGCCTAGTTATACTAGGCAGGGGATAGGCTTGCCCCCTATCATGATTTATCAGAAAAACACAAACTTCAATTGGCCCTCTTTCAAACCAAAGTAATAGATTCATTTTCTGAGCAATAGTATTATAATTATACGAATGTTTTAAAAAACCATGCCCGGACAGATTTCCTGTGAAAAATTACGTGTTTACAGAGAATCGCCCTTATCAGAAAAACACAAACTTCAACTGGCCCTCTTTCGAACCAAAGTAATGGATTTATTTCCTGATCAATAGTATTATAATTATACGAACATTAAAAAAAACATTCCCGGACAGATTCTGTATGGAAAATTACGAGTTTACAAAGAATCGCCCATATAAATACTGTTTCTAGAAAGTTTCAAATTTTTACTGTATAATGCAGAAGAAGAGCTCATGCACTTCATGAAGGTCATGTAATGAACAAGAATGTAAGATATTTGGAGTCTTTGTAGGGTAATTTGTGCAAAAAATTGATATGTTTATTAAAATGGATTTTTCCCCAGAAGCTCTTGTCTGAGAGTTGCTTTAAAAGTTCGCGTTTACGATATGTCATGCTTGGTTATTTCATGCATCCTTGACTAACAGACATGCTGTTCATGCAATTAAACACACAAAAGAATTCAGAATTTTCCATGCTTTGCGAGAATCATATAAAAAGAGTGAACTAACAGTTTTGAGGTAGGGTCCCGGGGGTGGACTAGGTGGTGTTTCCTTCCTTTTCGTCTGCTTAATTGGCACATCCACCAACCGTAAGTCGTCTCGTAATTGCTGCAAATATATACGAATACTGTTTAGTATTTTCCGTACTAAGTTAAATGCTACAACATTCTTCATCTTTTATTCCATTGTAAGTGTTAATCACTGCTCATAACAATGAGTTGTTTTTCTTTTTTCGTAGTATTTTTTAAATAAACGAAATTGTGACACCCCAATGTTTAGTAAACTACAACGAAACTCAGTTGTTTACTGTGCTTTACACGCAGTGGAATGTACTGTCTAATCTTCTTAGGACCTGAGACCTTCTGCGCATTTACGCATGCGTCAGGTCTTTACCAAAATAGGGGTGTTAGGTGAGATAACAATAAGGGGGAGAATAATCAAAAGCATTTTGAACCGTATCAAACAACGTAGAACGATGTTAATTTCAAATACATAGTTACATAGTTTAGTTGAATATGTCAAAAGGAAAAAGCAAATGCAAATTTTAAATTGAAAACTTCGGAAAGTTATCACCCACCAACCATCTACCTTTTTTTCAAGTGGAACTATTCGCGAGTGCTAGGCGCGGTTTTCAAGGACGGGCAGTATACTTGCAACAGAAATGTTTCTTCTTTTAAGCTTTTAATAAAACTCTTAAAAAGAAAAAAAAGAAAAAAAAAGAAAAAACTTGTTCGAGTTCCGCTGTTGCGTCAAGCAAAAACATTCTGCGCCACTACTCCACGTTTTTGCTCCAAGATCCGCTACAGAATACTGATTATCAACAATCGTGGGTAAACTCTGGAATTTTTCATAAATACCCCTGTTTTCAACCCCGAAGCTTCAGTGTGGTTAAGCAAAAGTACAGTAAAAGTTGCGCAGCCCGAAATTCTTCTGGGTGCAGTTTTTATTCCTAACCACTCTCACATGCTTGTCAACTATCGTATTAGGAATGGCAATATGAGTATAAACCCAAGTATTCCGGGACCAGTTGACCTCCAAAACCTCCTCTCTGGCTACAAGACCTTCATTGGATCACCCTCTATCAATTAAAATAACGAAAAAAAAAAAAAAGGTTTCGTGTCTAATAGGAAAAAGAAGAGAGCATCAACTACGGTAGAGTGAGAACAAATGGATATCGTGTTTACTCAAAAAAAAGATCGAAATCGGTTTATCCAGAGTTTTGTGAAAAGTTGATAGCCTCGTCCGGTTTAAAAATCGATTAGAGCAACAGTTCAATTACAGATCTTAAAAAATCTGGTATGGGTCCCACACTACTTCCTTTTACGTGTAAATTTCTTTGTAGATGCCTTAGTGTTAAATTTATGCTATGAGTGAGCAAGATATCAATTCGAACATTTACACCCCTAGTTTGCTTCGAAACAATGCAAAACAAATGTTTTACAATGATTCATTTACTAAATATCGCCGATTTTAACATCATTCAGTGAATTTTTCGCAAAATATCGCCAATTGCGCCAAATTGAACCCAAATTCAAAAAAAAAAAAAAAATTCGCCAAATTTGTCGCCAACTTGGCGATATGTCGCCAAGTTGGCGTCAAACACTTGGCGACCAAAAGCTTGGCGACATAACGGAAAGTGGTCGCGCCAATGCATATCTTTCCCTCTGCATTGAAATTAACACTGATTTTCCCCAAAAAAGGGGTAAAACACCCCCTTGGGAACATTCAAATGCAACCACAAGGGGAGGTGCACAACTAGACCATCCTCAGAGCCTACATACCAAGCTAGAAGCTTCTACGGCATATAGTTTTTGAGTTATGCGACCCACATACGCACACACGTACATACAGACGTCACACGAAAACTCGTCGTAATTAACTCGGGGGTGGTTGAAAAATTTTTTTCGGCTGCTTATATGTTGGTGGGTACATATGCACGTGCTGACAGGTCAAAAAAACTAAGGAATTTTCATTCGGGGGTGAGCAAAATCAAAATTTAGACTCAAATTTGAGTGAATTTTTTTTCGCGATCACAATACTTCCTTTACTACGTAAAAGGAAGTAAAAAGGTTATCAGTCCACAAACTTAAATGAACGCAATTGTGTATTAAGAAATAACTGAAAATTCGGTGCTCAACATTTTGACTCGAAATGAGAATAGCCCCATATGTGAGAGTTCTTTTTAAAGTTTATCAGTATTTAGGTTAAATAGCCAAACATATCAAAAAAACTGAAATCCCGCAGGTACTAATTTATGCAACTCACGCTTCATAGGGAAGGACACAAATGACGTGAAAAGCCTACGAAAAAGACATTGACTTCATTAAAGGCACTATCTATAAAATGAATTGTCTCATTTAACCAATGTCCAGCTATTGCACTTCCATTTACATTTTTTCTCCTTAATTAGTAGAAGTGGTGTAAGTTTTAACCTCAAGGGGAAGTTTTTCATGGGAAATGTAAGCGATAGTGTCATAGCAACAGCAAATGGTTTCTTTGTTTATGAGTGTGACTTTTAGACTGCATAGGCAGATGAAGTCCTAGATATATAACAACAAAAAGCACAGAATTTTTCCAGTAATCAAACACATGAATCAAGATTAGAAAGGCTTTAAGATTAAGAAAAAAAAGACAACTCAAATTCTGTCGTTCAAAACTTGAAATAAAACACAAAGATTCGAAAACTAAAGCTAAAAGTAGGTCTAAGATTGCACATTTTAAAACACTATCATTTAAAACTGTGTAGGAAACATCACGTATTACCCACATCAACCGAAAATTGCAACTTTGTTTAAACCCCCAAAAAGCTTATTAAGAATATTTTCAGTTTTTGTTAAAAATCAATAACGCACAGCTTGTAATTCAGAGCAAACAACATTTTACTGAAACATTATTTGAAGTACACCTTAGGTAACGTTGCTTTGGGCCAGTATCAACAAGTAAGATCATAAAGTTTATTTGCTCGTAAAAATGCCAATGTTCTTCAAACTTCTGAAATTATTCCATAAAATCTCTCCCTGCTCAAAACCTGAGTTTTTGCAAATTTTTGCTGAATTTTCTTCTTTTCGCGGTGGCAGCAGAGCAGTATTTAGCTCCACGCGACAACTTAGAAGATTTAAAATCTGCCAAGGGTACCCCCCCCCCCCTTTCTGCAGAATAAAAAGCTGAACTCAGCAAGGTGAGCTTCAAAATGAAATGTCTTTATTTTTGGTTAATAAATCAGAAATTTGGTTCTTTGAATTCGAGCCCAATTAAAAACTAGCAATACTAAAAGGGAAGATGTAATGTGAAATTATTAAGTAGGAAGCGTTTACTTTTTATAATTGATCTGTGTTCATTTATTTTTATGTATGATTTTAGAATCTTTATTTTTTTCGCTTTTGGAGATATTTTTGTTCAATATTAAACTTTGCTCGTGCTTTTACGGATAAGTTAGCGAAGAATGTGGTGTGAAAATTAATCAATATGTATACAGAAATGGTTTTCATGCTTATATTTTACCCAGAAAAGTTATTACACACCTCAACTGAAGCGAAAAACTTCTGACCAGTGGTTGGAAAAACTACATATTTTTCGTAGCGAACTACAACTACAACTACTTTCTTATAAATGTAGTTAACTACAGCTACAACTACTTTTTTTTAAATATAGCGAGCTACACTACTTTTGAAATGTAGTTGCTACTTCGCTACTTTTTAAAAAATAAATAAGTAAGAAACACCGATTGAAAATCGACCGAAAAAATTCGAAAAGTGGTTTATATTAAAAAATTACCTCATTCGAATATGGAATAAACATAGGAATTGTCTTTGAATTCATTTGTTACTTTTCCTTTTTGTTCCTTTTTTTGCTAAAATTTATCCTTTTTAGATTTTTTTTACAATTTTTACGAATATTCGGTACAAGAAAAACCTTGTTTTTTCCTTCGTTCTCTCTTTTTTTTAATTTTTTTCATTTATTTATTTATTTTTCTAATTTAAAAGTAGTTTCCAGAAATCGCTACAAACTACTATTTTTTTGTATCGCGCTACTCACTACTCTACTTTTTTTTTTTAAAGTAGTGCGCTACACTACAAACTACTGAAAAATGTAGCTACTACAGTAGTTTCGCTACTTGTAGCGCGCTACTTCCGACCACTGCTTCTGACCTAGCTAAGAGTAGCTATTAAAAGTTACTAAACGTTTTAAAAACGAGAGTAAAATATAAGCTTTTAGGAGATATCGTAATGTATAACTTTTGTTATAGGGTATACCGACCAGTGAATGAACACTTAAGGAAAGTTTCGATTTCAAAAATTCATAGCGTCGGAAAAAATACTAGTATTTGCCACATGGCAGTAGAAACACTTCAGATGATATACGTATCATTAAAAAAAAAAAAAATGGGAGAGCTTTTATGGTTCTGCATCCGGTTTTATGGGGGTTGAAATGAGAAAAAGTGCCCAAACCCAGTGAATGAACACCCCTCTACCAGTGGACAAATGCAACATTTTCCAGTCATTTTCTTACGGTTAATGTGTAGAAAGGAGTTACTTCTGCTGATTCATCTAAGAGAAATGTTTCAAAACCTTATTTTTCCATGAAAAGTACGAGGTGTCCATTCACTGGAAGTGTTCATTCACTGGTCGGTCTACCCTATGCAGTAGTCTTTTGTAGAAACTTTTTTAGTGTTTAGTTAGGTTCTTGTTTTTTTTTTTTTTTTTTGCAATTAATAACAGGTATGAGACACGACGTGCATAAGCTGTTGCAAATGAAGTAGCCAATAACTGACCCTCCTTAATACATTCTACCAACAATATTCGCCTTAAAACGGGATCCGATTGCTCGAAGCAAAGCGTCACGGTTTAACTCGAAAATTGAAGGCAAAACCTGGGTAATATGCACAGCTACCGTCCATAAGCCAGGGCAAGGCAGAACAGAAACAAATACCCCCACAGCAGGTCTGGCGAATTAATTTTATCTACCAGTTTGAAGATTATCTTGGCTACAATAACAGAATATCTACCTCCAGCTCGGATATTGGCTATTCCTGACTGACGAGTTCAGAATAAGGACGAAACTGCAGTCTCAGGATGTCATGACCGAGCTGTGGGTGTATTTGCTTGAAGATAAACTAGTGTGCTGTGATCATCACGAAACTTTCTTCTACCTTTTTAATTTTATGGTTTTTTCGTATAACCGTTCATTTAATCGTAACTGAGCTCTGAGATTCGAAAACAAAACCGAAGATTTCGATAATTGGGAACAGGTGTTCTCAATTCATTGGTGTTAAATATTTGCCATCAATTCCTGCACGAGGAATGTCTCTCCTTCGCGAACGTAAACAAAGAGTGGGGAAATATTTATTCGCATAGGGTTATCATAAAACAACAGGATTGATAAAATAAATTAATCTCGCAAAAAATTGGCAACCGCTCAATTTCCCTATTATCAGAATATCCCCTCGAAAACAAACTCAAAGAGCCCCCAAAACAGAAATCATTGTAAAATTCTTCCTTAAGTTAATTAAAAACATTTTATTCGTTAATAAATGGAAGTAGGAAACACATAAAAATTCAAAATTATTGAGAGTTTTCCGATTTATTGCCAACAATTGAATCGCGTGAAAGCAACATGTCAATGAGATTTATCATTCACATCGTTGATTTAGTTAAGTGTAAAAGATGATAAAAGTCACCCCCCCCCCTCCCCTACCCGGAGCGATTGGAACCAAAATTGAATCAGTTCTAGTACCCTATGAGATCTACCTGTTGATCAATTGTTGTTTGAATGCATTCACACTTCACGAGATATAGCAGGCACAAGTAAGGAGAAAAAAGTTCGATTGCTCAACACCAAAAATTGACACACTAAGTTGCTTACATATATTCGTAGGGGAATGAGAGGCAAAGTGAAATAGCGGGGCAAAGTTAAATGGCAAAATATTTTCACAGTTTGCAGCGCCACCTATCTAGCAATATTTCAACAAAGTTCCTAGACATAGAGTCTATTCCTGTCAATAAATAGATAGATCTAAGGATCAACGAAAAAAATTATATAAGTTTTTTTCAAAATTCGATACATTTATTGTAATATTCGTGTTTTTTCAAAAGTATTTTTTGTTATGATACAATTATAAAATGTTTGTAATTATCATTTTGAGTATTAATTGAGATCTACTGGTATCCAGTACAATAGTTATTTCGTATATATAAAGCAAATTTTAATTTTAAATGTTTAATGTAATTTGTCAAGTGCACGCGGGGCAAAGTGAAATAGTTCATTTCGCTTACTTATGCATTCATTTCTTAAATCACCTACGTATTTCTTTTTTTTTTAAATTAATTTCCATTCTTTCAGCTATTAATTCACTTATTCGTTCATTCGTTCACTGATTTTCTTATTCGTTCTCTATTTTATTCACCCATTTCTTTTTCTCATAAATTAATGAATTCATTAATTTGTTTATTTATTTATTCGCTTATTTTTCATTAGTAAGTAATTTATTCGTTTGTTTACACGTCCATTTGATGAAAATTACTGTTAATCATAAAATAGAAAATTTTTCATGGTAACAATATTGCATTTTTCACTTGCCCCTTGGTTTCTAAAGGTGAAAAATTTCTATCTTTTTTTGAAGGTGTAAAATAACTGCCAAAAATGAAAAATAATATTTCAACTCAAGTTGTCATTTTAAGTACATTATTTAATCTTGATGTACAATAATTTTTATAACAAATATCCGATGCGTTCATTTTGAAATAGGTTAGCTATCTTAACTATTTCACTTTGCTCCATATTCCCCTATATGTAGTTGGAATAGAGATGCAAAACTTCCGGAAAATGTGAACTTTTTTTCTTACCAAATTGGAAAAATTGATTCTTTACGAGCTAAAATGAAGTTAATTGCATTTTCTTACAAAACTAAAAAAAAGCGAAATACTTAAAAAAATATATGCCATCTGTATTATTTTTCCTGTGTGTTGTTGTTACCACTCAGGTATCCGAGCCAGAGTATATGTATAATTCAACTTCGCAGAGATGGCCTATGACTCCTCCTTTTTTCAGGATTGTCCATTTTCAGGAAGGGGTGATACGCAGATGAAAATTGAGGAATGGGATTCACAATTGCGGCATTGGTTATAAAGCTTGAATACGTCACCTTGCTTACCTTTAATTGATCTCCCAATTTGAGAAATTAGCCAAAGAGGAAACTATTTTAATTTTTGCACAATCGAGAAAGATTTCTCACTGGATAAAAGAAAGTAGGTGGGTCTTGGTTTTATATCTTTCCGCAGCCATTGGCCATTGACTGCAACGCCTCCAACTGTTCATTTAAATTTAAAAACAAAATGGTAACATAAGGGTTGCAATTAAGAAAGCAAAGATTTTTTTTTCACTTCCTCGCCAAATGCAGTTGGGAATCTCTCGAAGAATTATTTAATATTTCATGAAACTTATCACTTCGCCAAAATGTCGCTAAACTTGCAAATATGGCACACTGAGTTTCTTCCTTCTCTACCTATTTTAAGGAATGGGCTCGTTTTCTCATTTGATTGACACCGGCCAACTCGTCGCGGTTGAATTATATCTACTCGGTTTAAGACGGAATTGATACGGCAGTTCACATATATTTCTATAGACAAACATTAAGTGAAAATGTATTCAACTTTGATGTTATTGATGACTCCATTAGCAGTTTTAGTTAGAAAAGTAGTACATAAAACTTCGGCGCCCAGATAAATTAAATTATTTTAGAGTTTTCTTAACCAAATTTATTGTTTTCAAGTTGGATATTGAGCATTAAAAAATGGTTTAACAAAAAGAGCATTGGAATGTAAATATTATAAATTTCTGAAACTCTGAGTTTTGTTCAAAGAGTTTCGAAATTTCCATTTTCTCTCAAACCCCTCCGGAAAAAAAACAAAACAAGAGGAGATTTTCCGGTTTTCTTCCGACAGTTCTCATCTCTAATCTGGAATAAATCATATTTTCTGCAGGCATCAAGAAATCCGTCTTTCTAAAAATTACGCATCATGTTCTATTTGTAAGAGGTTCATAAATAAGAGACAATGATACAGTCACCTCACGATTTTTCGCATTAACTTTAAAATCGATAAAAACAAGAGAAACCAGGCTGTTGAAATTAAGCACTGGTAAAGCAAGTTTTCTTCGTGTGAAATACCGTTCCTTGTTTACAATTTTGAAAGCGACGGTCATGACGCTATTCTGGGGACATGAGCTGTGATAAAAATTAAAAATGTCAAAGTAGGGTTTTGAGATGGGGAATTTGTGCGTGTCGGTCTGTCTGTCTGTCCCACCCTAATAACTTTTCAATGAACAGTCTGATTTGAACATTTTTTTTTGTTCGAAAGATCTCGGCGAGTACAGCTCATTCCCATATTTAACTTTTGATTTGAACTATTACTCGATCAACTTTGAACTATTGAAGCAAATTGTCCCTCGCTAATAACATTCAAGATAAATTTTGCGTAACCAACAGGATAACGCAATAATTAATTTGTTCACTTATCCAAATAGAGGCAAACTCAGTACAGAGACAATGTCACTCCCTCTCCCCCCCCCCCACACACACTTTAAGAAGTTAATGCAATTACGTATACGTAGGCGTGGTTTTTGTTGTTTTTCGCTATAATGTGCATTGAATGCACCCTTTGATCCCTCTATACTACACTGCAAGGTTTCTCGACACTGAGGTCGTGACGTCACCGTGATGTCAACCTATAAAATACGAGCTAGATAAAACGTCACAGCCTACTTAGAGAATTAGAGGAGCTCGCTAACAGCTTGTGAGCTCTTATTGGCTTCGCGCGTCGCACAGTGTTTCGATTAACGTAAGCTAGCTGGACAAAATTATTTTTCGTCATTTTTACATATTTCTGGATAAGAGCTCAAATTTTTTCCGTGTTCTTCCTACATAAGTAGAACCTTGAAATGGTGTGAAAGGTTGCGGCACAGCACATTCAACTTCGAATTTTAAGTCTTTGTCCAGCCAGTTTGCATTAGTTGCCAAAAAACGCTGCTTTGATTTTTTCCGCAGAGACCCATTTATCAGAAATTTTGGAGGAATAATTAGCTAACTTTTTCCTGATTTTTCTTTCAGAGTCCTATATTCAAAATTCAAAAAAATAGTTTTCAAAATTAAATTTAGAAGAAAAGATTTCGAAGAGAGTATTCAATCATTCTTCAGAGAAATCCCTCCTCGAAAGAAAGTACTCTAGAAAAAAATATGTTGTACTCGAGTGCGCTGCCTATAATACGGCTTATTAATAATGGGAAAGGTGCAGCTACTGTATACAGAAAATTTAGCTCGGGGACAAACGGGGACAAGTGTTTCCCGTCACGTGAAAGTTTCGAAACAAGCAAAAATATTTTGTTCATCTTAAAATGTTTTCCTTAACATTACTTAATTATCAGATATAATAATTTAATTAGGCAAAACTCGCACTTATCAGTATAAATAACACCCATCTTGAACAATTAACTCAAATAAAATTCGGAAAGCTTAAATTTTATGTACTTAAAATGATGTCTAGAACTCAATTGATTTATTCTAAGACAAAGAGATACGTAGCTTCAGCACTTAATACTCACTTGGCGGAAGTGAGTTACACATAAACAAATAATGAAGTATCATGTTTTGGTGTATTGTTGACATTATCCCAATGCCGAATTTTAGAATTCCGAACTTGACTTTTGTCCACCTAGCTTACACTAATCGAAACACTGCGTCGTGACGTCAGTGTCAACTTAAGTTGCTGTCTAGTATAGCAAAATTTTGACATGAAGGGTCTGTTCCATTATTTTCCTGTGAAATTACCATCCTTTTATCGTTCATAATTACTAAAAACAATACTGTAAAATATTAATCTAGAGGAATTAGATATTCAATATAAATAATAAATTTTTAGAGTGACATTTCTGGCACTTTCAAAATTCAACTTTCGTACTTTCATCAAAGTATTTTAAATTTTTATTACAGTCAAGCCCGCTTATTAGAATATCGGTTAAAAGAACATCATACATTTTCAATGTACCAAGCCGTTCTGATGTTTTATTTTCCTCCCAGATAATGGGATATCCGCTTATTAAAATCATTTTTCGAGGCAAAATGGCTCTTCCACTAAGCGGGCTCGATTGTATTAGCATTTTAATTTTTACAGAAATCCAAATTCAACAGTCAACTCAATAACGAATATTCAGCTGAGAGGAAGAAAATTATCCACACTGTAAAAAATGAATGTTGTTTTTGCAGTACAATACAGCTAATTTTATAGTAACAAACTATAAAAATTTCTAATTTTGCAGTAATAAGCTAAAATAACGAATTTTACAGCACTAAACTGTAAAATTGCTAATTTTGCAGCACTAAACTAAAATTGCTAATTTTGCAGAAATAAACTGTAAAATTGCTAATTTTAGTTTATTACCGTGCATTTTAAAGTTTTAAACTGGAACCTCAGCTGCCAGTGTTATACTGTTGTTTTTACAGTATAATACAGCTAAATTTTAAGGCAATAAACTGTTAAATTTGTAACTTTACAGTAAGAAATGTAAAATTGCTAGTTTTACAGTTTACTACAGTACATTTTACAATTTTAAATTGGAACCTCGGCTGCCAGTTTTATACTGTAAAAACAACGGTTCATTTTTTGCACAGTGCAATTGAAATAGTTAGACAAAACGAATTCACCTGCAAATATTCATTGAGACTATTAGGATCCCTATTCATAACATCCATGACTGGCGAGGTGGAGGCTTTGGCAGCCTCACCTCCGAATATAGTCGAGGCTGCCGTCTTCAACAAACGCCCCTCGTCCTATGACAGCGCATAATTCCACGGAATGCTCGATTTCTCAGAAGCACAGCCACACTTCTCGATCAACCTTTTTCTTCAGTTTCGTGCAATGAAATAAAAGCTCGCACTCGGGAAGAATTTTCCGTCGATGGGAAGTTGCCTAGGATACTGGGGTGGTATACAAACCCGCGTTTGAATGAGTTTTGTTTTTGTTTGCAGAGGCTCTCAGAAAGGCCCGAATTATGTTCTTAATGTAATAGTGTTCTCGGAACAGCGGGCGGCGATGACCTTGTTTAATTGTCGGGTGAATTGAGAGTGCGAGTGTCATATTAAATGATCTCTGCAGTTTAAGAAACACAATTAAATAGATCCGTTTTCGTTTCACCGTTGCATGTTCAACAGTATGTAGACACATAATGAGAGACGTTGTCCGCTTACTTTTAATTTACGTGTGTTTTTAATACTTCATCGCAATAAGACATGTCTTAAAGTAATGGTGAAGCTGAGAAACTGTTTTTTTGAGCCAGATTTTCTTGCCCATCAATAATTCTTTCATTACAAAAACTGACTTAGACATTGGAAACCAACGAAAATGGTCGTCTAGACTACAGGGTCATTTTCACCATATGCTTACATTTCAGAATTTTTAAGTAATTTTTTTAACTTGCTATTTTCTTTTAGAATCACTAACAGATGTTTTGTGACACATTTTAGGTGTGGAAAAAGTAATTGGTTGTACACTTTGATGCATAATTAAGTATTCAAATGCTGTTGTACAATTTTAAGTAGCAAGGAAAATTGTCGTCGGCTACCATACAAAATCAATATGAAATCTCACTTTTAAATTATATCATAGCGCCTAGAACCAACTTCATTTGAAATTATTTGCATCCCTGTAGCTTAAAACGATGCTTATGATTATTAAAATATTGATCAAAAACTGCATGGAAACGGACTTGACATTTGGTACGGATTTGACCAGTAACGGACTTGACATTTCAACCAAAATGTCAAATTATGGCTAGGTTATCGAATTAAAAAATCTGGTATGGACCCCACACTACTTCCTTTTACGTGTAAATTTCTTAGTAGTTGCCTTAAGTGTTAAAAAAAGTGCTTGGAGTGAGCAAGGTAACAATTCAAATATTTACTCCCCTAACCTGCCACGAAACAATGCAAAAAATATTTTACAATGGTTAATTTTCTAAATATTGCTGATTTTAAGATCATTCAGTATATTTTTCGCAAAATATCGCCAATAGCGCCAAGTTAAACCCCAAATTCAAAAATAATTTTTTCGCCAAATTTGTCGCTAACTTGGCGATATGTCGCCAAGTAGGTGTCAAACACTTGGCGACCAAAAGCTTGGCGACATATCGCCAAGTGGTAGCGCCAATTCATATCACTTGAGTCTGCATTGAAATTAACACTGATTTACCCCAAAAAAAGGGGTTAAACACCCCCTTGGGAAGATTCGAATGCAACCACAAGGGGAGGTGCACAACTAGACTATCCTCAGAGCCTACATACCAAGATAGAAGCTTCTACGGCATATAGTTTTTGAGTTATGCGACCCACATACATACATACATCCGCACACACGTACATACAGACGTCACGAGAAAACTCGTCGTAATTAACTCGGGGGTGGTTGAAAAATATTTTTCGGCTGCTTATATGTTGGTAGGTACATATGCACGTGCTGACAGGTCGAAAAAACTACTGAACATTCATTCGGGGTGAGCAAAATCAAAATTTAGACTCAAATTTGAGTGATTTTTTTTTTCGCGATCACAATACTTCCTTTACTACGTAAAAGGAAGTAAAAATTGAACAACAATATGTATTTTCTTAGAGTTGTAAAATAAACAGTATTTCGGGGTAAAAGCTGAGAAAAAGTAAAAATTAATACTAAAATCTTTGGTAACAGACTTGACAAAGAATACGCACCTGGAAGAAATCTAGTGCGAAACGCAACAGCAACACTTCTCGACTCAGGAAAACAAAATGGTGCGAAATAGGTACGTCACTAGTTTGGTAAGTTAACTGAATACGTGTTACCATCTTTTGACTGCAATAAATCCCTTTTTTTAGTTAAAATAATCTTAGGGTAACAGACTTGACAAGAATTGCCGGACAAAATATATTCATACATTTCTTAATGAAAAAAAATTACTATCGTCAATATTTATTATGAATATCATACACTAAGAGTCAATATATAAAAATAATTTGTTGTATATACTTTTTTATACAATTAAGTACATAAAAAAATAGTTGCAAAAAAAAAACTTGCGAAAATTGGAAATAGATAAGCGTTTTTGCCTTACTTCTCATTTTTAAAGACTCATATGAAAATAAATAAATATATTTCAATAATGTTTTGAGTGATAGAATTTTTTGGGGGGTATTTCTCGCAGAAAATAATTGTTTGCATTGAATTTAAAATATAAGTTATGCTCCAAAATCATCTTTTTAACCTCCGGACAGCAAATGTAAGCAAATTTTGAGAATGACCCTAGAACCTTTTGCCTGAAAATACGTAACTTTTTTTAATGGTTTTTTATTCATCGATTTTTTAATGAATAACTTTGCAAAATTTACTGTTTTTCATTCAGCATTAAGTTTACAGCAGAATCTCATTAGTCACCCATCGTTAGAATTCAGAGTGATTTGAACCTATACATAAGCTAGCTAAAATGCATTTCATGAACTAGCTGAAACTGAATTCCTTGCTGAAATGTGCCTGCTAAAACAGGTAAGGTGAGTGCTCCAGTAGTCGGCCATTTAAGAGATCTTTTGTTGATCTTGGCTAACCTAGAGCTTTCAGCTATCAATACAGCAACAGAAACAAGGTAAAACTTTAGAATGAACCTTTCTGATAGTGAATCACCTACTTGTTTCAGATTTTTTTTTTTAAATATGTTAAAATCCAAGCTGTTGTCAACACTAGTAAATGTTCCAGTAGTCGGCCACATATTCATCTTAGCTGAAAAATAAGCAGAATCGCAATCTTGGATGACAGGCACACCATTTAAACTGAAATGACTCATTACTAATTCAAAAAAGTACCCAAAACTTAACTGCCACTGGTTGATGATTGACGATAGGTACATGAATGTGTGAATGCGTCATATCTGATTTTGAATTAAAAATGTGCTATTTATGAGGAGTTTTATGACATTGCGGCCGGCTACTGGAGACTAGCCGACTACTGGAGCACTTACTCTATACCTTTGCTCAAGACCACAAAGCTACATTTTTCTATTTTCTCATTTTTCGTTTCTTGTAATACATCCATCTTTCTCAGAAGCAGATATATTAGTACCTGGGGACCGAGCCCACTCGGTTAAAAAAAAAAGAGGTTTGTAAACTCGTGTTTTTTTCTAAAATGCGAAGCTCTTATTTAGATCAACTTGAAAAGCATTTTTAAGCCTTTGGTTGCAATTACGCATTTAAAACAGCCGAAATTTGTTTTAAAAAACACAGCCTTATTAAATCCATGCTCACCGCAAAATCACACCCAATTTCATTTCATTTGGCGCCGAAGGCGCGTTAGGGGTTGATGAGAATATATGCAGAGTCCCTGTTCTCCAGTACGCATTTAGTTGCAGTTGGTTTTCACTTTCACTTCACTTGACACTCCAAGGTTCCCCGTACATACCACAACTCGTGGTTTAACCGGGATGGGGCCCTGAAGAGCGCTCTGTTCATTTTTGAACCAGGCCCAAGGGCCGAGCAAACCCTTGGCCCAGCATCCTCCTGAGGTATCGTCTCACTTGAAGGATTTTATGACCCCGAACATTTTAACGTCCCCAAGCCACCATTAATGAAGACGGTGGATCTTTGATCGGCTGGGCTTCCTCTATCCGGGACCCTCCGGTTACGAGTCCGACGACTTACCGATCGGACTACCGCGGCCCACACCCAATTCTAACTTTATTTTGATCGATCTCTTTTAAATTTCAAAAACAATAATAATTCTAACATGTTGCCAAAACTCGTTTGCCAAATGCCATAAAAATTAAAATTTACGCTGATGTGATTAAATATGAAATCCATTGTTATAATAAAACGTGGTTGAAACAGTAACAATAAGAGTAATCATAAAGAAAATGGCGAAAGAAAGCTCGTCAAACTTTTAATGAAAGCACGAAAAACGGGATTTTTTGTGAAAACTTGCGTTTTTACAGAAAAACGCCGATGTAGATGAACTCAAAAACCAAAACTATATCTAAGTACAAAATTTTATCAAAATCGTTAGAGCCGTTTTCGAGATCCGAAATATATTACAAGAATTGCTCGTCTAAAGATATTGGATGTAATTTTGTTTCGAAACTTAATATTTTAAGAATGAGTTTCATATTTATTGATTTTTTACCTGAAATATCTTACTAAACACTCTTGAGGAGGAAAGAAAGTATTTTAAAACTAACTATAACACTTTTATACTCAATTTTGAAATCGCACTTGAAAAGTAAAAAGTAATCTGATTTTTATATAATGTAAGTGACCATAAAATTCAATAGATGTCGGTGGACAATAACCACTGCTTTTATTCCATGGCTTTTGAATAAATGAAACAGCCTGTTATCTAGTGAAGCCTTGCTTTAACATTTCAAAAACAGTAACAATTTAACGTCTCCACGGAAACAGCAACAATGAAAGTAATCATAAAGAAAATGGCGAAATAAAAGCTTCTCAAACTTTCAATGAAGGCACAAAAAAAAAAGGGTTTTTTGTGAAAACTCGCGTTTTTACAGAAAAAACGCCGACGTAGATGAACTCAGAAACCAAAACTCTATCTAAATACCAAATTTTATCGAAATCGTTAGAGCCGTTTTCGAGATCCGAAAAATAAATATATATATATACAAGAATTGCTCGTTTAAAGGTATTAGATTTCGGCTGACTTTATAGTCTAAAATCCGACTTAGGTTGACCTACGCTCATCGAGTTTCCTAACAAGTTACACATAAAAATGTGGATAAAAATATTCCAATTACGATGGCATGTAGCTATCTAAACAAAAGTGATTCAATCATAGGGTTGTAGCGATTTGATGTTCCACTAGAGTTCAGTAAAACTGCAGTTTTTTTTTTCTGAAGATGTCTTTAAATTTTGTAAAAGTCTGCAGTGTACCTGCAGTTTTTTGAAAAATTAAAAGCGGATCCAAATCTCTCACAAATAACACTCATTCGGCTCAAAACTCTTCATTTTCACCAGAAAATGACTATGTGATTAAGAAATTATGTGCTTTCTTAAATTATGTGCTTTAAAAAAAAATCTAAACGAAAACTGCTGAAATTTCGCAACTTTCTGATAAATTTCTTCTTTAACTTTAAGATAACTGTATTAAATCTGCAAAATGACTTCATTATTGAAATTTTAAAATCGTGACAGCCGTATGAAAGGAGCAATTTTGCTTAGTCAACCTTATACCATCGTGTTTGTAATATTTTTATCTGCATTTTTATACATAACATACAGTGAACTCTCACTTATACACCGCCTCATTTATGCGACTTTTTCACTTATACGACGATTTTCAATGGTCCCAGCACATTCCATAGTATGGTAATGGTAATATCATTCGGTTATGCGTCGCTCTAAAGATAAACATTTCACTTATGCGCCGAATTTTTCGTAAAATGTAAAGAATTTAATTTATTTTCTCTAAAAAATAAGAATGTTTCTTCACTTTTGTTTTCTCTTTATCATTGTAGTTACTTTACAGTAATTGCCAAATCGTAGCAATATGTCCTTTTTCTAAAGAAACATTCTTATTCACACTCTCATTACAACCTATGCTGCGTTTTAGACCTTTAAATAGGCTTGTTCACTTGTGTATCTCTCTCAGTTATGCGCCTTTTTCTGTTGGTCCCTTGGGCCGGCGCATAAGTGAGGGTTCACTGTATTAGGAAACTCGATGAGGGTAAATAAACCCAAGTCGGATCTTGTTCGATTAACTTCAAAAATTGTTAAGGATTTGATTTGTAATTCTAATCTGGTTGTTGCCAAAAGTGACAGAGGTAGTCAAATTGTTACTCTTTGGTTTTTATCAGAGGGATTCACATCTTAAAGCACAAGTTTTTTTCGTATTGAAAAAGGGTTTCTTTGATATCCTAGAACACTGGTCTGCAATTAGTTGTTAATTTGTGCATTTTCAAAGTGGCATTTTCTACTGTTACTTTTTTACATAAAGGGTATTCATTAATTTCGTAAATTACTTCTTATTTTTAACATTATAACACTATTATCCACAGTATGAAATTACCCACACAAGTAAATTCCAAATTTGTGCATTCATATGCTGAAAATATGTAATTTACATTATATTTCATTCACCTAATTTCAACAGACACCGAACGATTGTAGTTTATATTTATTTGTTTATCTTCAATTGTTTCTGAAAACAACAATCTGAAAGCTACTTTTCAACCATTTATCATTGAGAAATGGAGAGACGGAAAGTAAAAATAGTATTTGAGAATCATAATATTATTCAAGGCTTCATGAGAAAATTGTGCGCATGCTTAAATTTGAATCCAAAAGGTCACATTAAATTGCGTATAAATTTTTTAAATGGAAGTGAATACAAAAAAAAATTGAATAGTTTTTTGCTCAAAGGGATACGGAAAGTAGTAGGCAGAATAATATTTTATTCGGTGTGTTTTACCTGCATACTTTATTTGATGTGGATATAACAACTGCACGAAGAATGATTCCAGTGAATTGTTGAAACATATGCTTATGTCTCTCATTTTATATACATACTGTCATGTATGTATCAATCCTCATGTTCCATTTTCATTCTTCAAGTAGAATTCTACTAGGGAATAATTAATTCACTCTGGTCAGAAAATTATTATATCTCATTCTTTTTTGTTCAAGCAACACGCAACGCTAGTCCCTTGCGGATATCATTTTTGAATATTCTGCTCTGATTCTATAAGCTGTGTGATGTACTCTGCCCATTTTGCTTCATAGTTGATAACGTGCCAAATTTCCAAATGTTTCTATTTATTCATGACATTTGGCCTTCTGTGTCAATAACCTTGAAAATGTCTCATGGATCACTAATATTAGACTTTCACTGAAATGCTAAAATTAAAGTAAATGAATAATTTTGGTTATTTTTGTACAGATTGGTTGCAAGCCTTTTTTGA
This sequence comes from Uloborus plumipes, assembly GCA_038373865.1. NCBI lineage: Eukaryota > Metazoa > Arthropoda > Arachnida > Araneae > Uloboridae > Uloborus > Uloborus plumipes. The sequence goes on from JAXGGA010006258.1 coordinate 69,913, forward strand.
AAACTTTACATGCAGAGTTCGATTAAGAAATTAAGCTTATCCCAAGTGAAGCATCCTGTTCTTTCCTTAAAACTTTTCTAAATTATTCAGAAACAATGTTTGAGTTTAAAGTTCCATAAATTTGGAGGGAAAAAATAGTTAAACTGTTAGACGTTTAGCAAGGTGTTAACTAAATATGTACCCAAAACAATGCCTGTCTAAACTTTTATCAGCTATTACTTTTTTGAAAACTTGAGCTTTGCAGTAAAATAACCTCTTTATGCTGTATCTTGTTAGATCATACTACTACTTTTATATTTTCTATAATTTTTTGTAATCATTTTTCGATATGCTTAACGTAAAGTAGTTTCATGTGGTACAGTTTAGTGTTAGAGACACTCTTTTTTTTACCCAGAAGACTGGGTTAGATTCCAACATGGGAAGAATCCATATATAGTTGCTAGTATGATTACTCAAGATAAAATCTTAGATTTAAAAAATTTTTGAAAGTAAATAAACGAATAACAACAAAACATTTAAGAGTACAAAAAAAATCATGACTGATTAGTACCCACATACTTTATTTTTTATAGTCTGTGGGTACACTTCTTGAAGCAAGACTCCAAACCGTTTCCGAAGCGATGTCTTGATCAGTGGTTGGAAAAACTACATTTTTTTGTAGCGAACTACAACTACAACTACTTTGTTATAAATGTAGTTAACTACAACTACTACTACTTTTTTTTAAATACTGTCGTACCCGCTTAATCGTGTAACGGATAAACGAATACCCCGCTTATACGAATAAAAAATCCTGAAACCGATGCCATAGACGCAATGTTAGAAATCCCTGCTTAAAGAAATACCCCGCTTAATTGAATAATATTTCTTGGAGCCGACAGTATTCGTTTAAGCGGGGCCGACAGTATTCGTTTAAGCGGGGCCGACAGTATAGCGACTACAAACTACTTTTGAATTATAGTCGCTACTTCGCTATTTTTTAAAAAATAAATAAATAAAAAGCATACACTGTTTGAGGATTGACCGAAAAAATTCGAAAAGTGGTTTTCATTAAAAAATTGACTCATTTGAATATGGAATAGAACTAGGAATCGTCTTTGAATTTATTTGCTACTTTTCCTTTTTGTTCCCCCCCCCCTTTTTTTTTTGCTAAACTTTGTCCTTTTTAGTTTTTTTTTTTTTTTTTTAATTTTTACGAATATTTGCCACAAGATAAGAATCAAAAGTTGAAAGATTGAAAGAATTCAACCATCGTCTTTTTTTTTTTTCAATTTCTTCGCCAGAG
>JAXGGA010006259.1:0-71195 GCA_038373865.1 Uloborus plumipes
TGCCACTGACCCTGACGACTATGTCATTTTTCACCGATAGCAAATCCACCCTTCAGGCTCTTGATTCCTTTACCATCAAATCCCACTCAGCGGTTTTCTTCGCTCTCGAAGCTATCCTTGAAGCCTTGCGGACTATCAACTCCATCACTCTCATCTGGGTCCCTGGCCATGTAGGGATCTCCGTTAACGAACGCGCCGATCAGTTGGCCAAGAAGGGCCCCTTCACTGATGTCTCCATCTACAACCTCGCTGCTGAAGATATCATCACTTTCCTCAATAATGAAAACCGTAAAAAGATTGCAACTTCTTGGATTAACAGCAAATACTGCTCCCAAATGCCCCACCTGAACAATATCACGAACTATTTCGAAAAAACCCCTAATAGAAAAACCTGTGTTCTCCTGTCTCGCCTTCGCACTGGTACTCTCCAAGTCAACAAAATCCTGCATCGTTTCAACTGCGCTGATTCCCCGTTATGCCCCTTCTGCAATAACATCGAAACCATTGAGCATTTCATGCTTTTTTGTCCCTTCCTCTCTCGCTTCCGGTTTCCCCTCTTTCGGAGTCTTTGCCTTCCGCCGTTCTGTAGTGACCTTTCCCTAGTTATCGACCGCATCCGCGCCAACAGTTCCTCGCTTCGTGCTTTCTCCGATTTCATTTCTCGCTCCGGGCGCTTTTAGCCCTTGACTTTTTTTTTTTTTTCTCTTTTTTTCTCTTTTTTTTTTTTTTTTTTTTTTTTTTTTTTTTTTTTTTTTTTTTTCCCCTCTCCCCTGGTTTTTTGGATGCGAGCCTTCCGGCCCCTCTTTCGCCTCTTTTCGCTGTTGTGTTCTAGCTGTGGTATAAGTCTCCCCTCGCGGGACAGGCACAGACCACTAAAGTTCTTCTCAATCAATCAATCAATCAAAAACCACTGATCTTGGGGAAAAAAAATCTGCGGGTTGAAATTGTTCTAAAATCTTGAGATTTTAATTGTAATAACGTGATTACTAGCAAATAAAGATGTGTGGAGGCTTCACCTGTTCAAAAAATGCATTAACAGCTTTAAATCTGCTTTATGTGGTATGTTTATACTCTTAATGAATCCCATGAATCATTAAATAAACTCTGCCCATGAATCATATTTATTTTTTATTAACTTATGTAGTTTGTCTCTCTTTCGAGAAAAACTCTTCTCAGATTTTTTTCATTTTATGCGTTTTTGCCCGCAATTGCTTTTAAAATCACGTTTTAACTAGCCCTTATTAATTTACTCGGCACTTCAAAAATTATACGTTTCACATTTAGCAACTTTTTATTGCTTAAAAATGCAATTTTTACTTGAAGCCTGTCTATTCATAGGAAAGGTATTCACAATTGTGTACCTGAAAGTACATTTCATAAGGGAGGAATTATTAAGATTTCTTTTGCAAATGTTGAGTGGTTTGCCTAAAATAATTGGTATACACTAGACCAGCGGTTCCCAACCTTTTTCTCTTTGCGAACCCCTTGTAACATCGGAAAAATTTCGCGAACCCCCTGGTCTTAAAATAAGTAACATGTCAGAATACAATAGAAAAAAAACACTAAATTTGCTTTTCCTTTTCATGGCAGTTGATTGCAATATGCAAAAATGTTAATTTTAAACACCGATTAATAGAGACATTAATAAATTGAAACTGCAGATACAAGAAAAATAATAAACAAGTTATTCAAAAAAATAAATTAGTTCTTAAAACTTACCTTGATTTTGAAGAAAAAAAAACTTATTAGGATATTTGTGGCTGCTTGAGGGAACAAAGGAGTTGATAGTTGGGTTCGATGTCTGAAAGTCTCAGTCTCAGAAAAGGCTCTGCATTTAGTCGATTTCGGTATTTATTTTTCAAATATGTGTATGAGGAAAATCTTTTCTGTACATGAGTCTTTTGATGCGACTCTTATCTTAAAAACTAACATTATATATTTACAAAAAAAAAAAAAAGAAAAAAGAGCACTGAGTAAAATCCAGTAATAAATTTCCAATTTGGAGCCTTTTGCTGTCATATAATCCACAAGGTTCAAGATCCGCCAATTTGGTATTGCTTGACTAGTCTTTCTTTTTTTTTGCTTTTTTTTAGCCTACTTTCCCGTTAAAAATAAAAGAGACGAAAAAAAGCATTAAAATTGGCTTAATGCATCTAAAAAATGTCGCCAAGTCCAAAAAATATCGCCAAGTCCAAAAAAATATCGCCAAGTAAAAAAAAGTCAAAAAGAAACAAAAAAATGAAATAAATATCGAAAAATTAAAAATTTGAAAGTAGGGTATTGAGATGGGGAATTTGTGTGTCTGTTGGTCTGTCTGTCTCCTCCTAATAACTTTTGAATGAACATTCCGATTTGGACAAACTTTTTTTTGTTGGAAAGATCTCGGCGAGTACAGCTCATTCCCATATTTGATTTTTCGATTTGAACAATTTTTGGTGCAACTTTAAACCGTTCAAACAACCTGGCCCGCGATATTAACTTTTTAGTTAACAGTCCGATTTAAACAAACTTTTTTTTGTTCGAAAGATCTTGGCAAGGAAGGATACTTCATCCCCGTTTTTAAATTTCCGATTTGAACAATTTTTCGTTCAACATTGAACCGTTCAAACAAGCTCTCACACCTAATAACTTTTGAATGAACAGTCCGATTTAAACAAACTTTTTTTTGTTCAAAAGGTCTCGGCAAGGATGCTTCATTACCGTATTTAAATTTTCAATTTGAACATTTTTTTGTTCCACATTGAACCGTTCAAACAACCTTTCCCCACATAATAACTTTTAAGTGAACCGTCCGAATTGAATAAACTTTTTTTTGTTCGAAAGATCTCGGAGAGGCTCATTCCTATATTTCACTTTTCAATTTGAACCATTTTTCGTTCAATGATGAACCGTTCAGAAAAAATTTTAACATGAGCGCCTACGGAGAAATTTAAATTGAATGTTGATTCTGAACTTCAAGGCGGATTTCCTTCAAACTAACTTTGTAAGAAAATGGTTTTGATAAATTATGTATTGTAAAGTACTTTTCTGAATAATCTTCTGTGAGGACTCTGATTCCGACTCCGCAAACATGGCGGAAATACAGGCTCAGAAAAAATGACTGACTGGGCAGACGATTTTTTGTTTATTTATTTATTTGTTTGTTTAATTTATTATCATTATTTTTTTTTATCAGACGATTTTTTTTTGTTAACAAAAATTTTTCATTCACGAGAGCATTTTATTCCTTATTTATATTTAACAACTGGCAACGGATTAAAAATGAAATTCAAGACATTTTATTAACGAACAAGTTTTTTTCTTTCTTTGATAAAATGTGTTTTGAAGTTCTTTGTGCTTTTATTTTATTTATTTATTTATTTTTTCTTTTGAAAACGATGGTGGAATTTTTCTACGGAAGAACTATAACAGTTACATTCTTTAAAAGGTGCGACAAAACTTTATTGACTCGTTTATTTACTTTTTACGTGTCTATTTTATCTGATGAGAGGGGTATATTTTGCTTTCAGAAATCAGCTTTAAGTGCTATAAAGATATGTTTGACATAATTTTTAGTTTCAGATAATCAAGAGAATATTGATCAGATGCTACAATGCCGATGTCGATGTACGGGAAAGTAGGCTCGTTTAGTTCTTGACAGAACTTCTTGTTTTTACTTGCAAATGCATATTCTTCATGAAACCTCTTGATGGCGCCTTATCAAGGCTGTCGCTACCCCCGCCACAGCTAATTCAACGATTCTACATGCCCCCACTTGAACATTTAGTCAGAGGGATATTTCGTTTTGTCGTGTTTTGGAAGGAAAGAGAAAATTGTATTTAATTAAGGTTATTTAAACCACTGAAATATTTTTAGAGACTTTTTTTTGAGCCAGATAGAGATGGAAAAATCCGACTTGTTTTCAAATTTTAAAAGAGTAATATAACTATGTATGTAAATTGAATATTTCTTTATTTTTTACGAAAATATTTAAAAGTCCGCCATTACAATATAAATTTGGCGAACCCCTGGGGGTTCGCGAACCACCGGTTGGGAACCGTTGCACTAGACCGTCCCAAAAAAAATAATTTTCAAAAATCAAGTGCATACCCACTAAAGTTGTGCCAAATGACATTCTAAAGGTGTGGTAAAAATTTTAACCAAATATTTTAAGATTAACAGGCCTCTCATGAACACCCAAAATCATTTTTATGCCCTATTTTCGGTAAAAATATGCATGATGCAACAAATATTAAAAAAAAAAAAAAAAATATTGGTTATTCATTAGTTTGTGCATTTTAAGCATAATATAGTATAAAACAGAATGTTTTCTACATTGAATGTAATAAGTTATTGTTAACTTCAGTGTTTTCAGAATTCCAAAACTAATTTTCAATCGCCATCTTAGGTAAACTGAACACTGCCATTTTGTTCTCAACTTATTGTAGCTCTAGAGTTAAAATTGTACGTCAGCATTTTGTATTAAAACTAAAGCTTACATTATGTTCACTTTTGATTTAGTTTTTATTATTTCTAGATTTTTCAGAAGTAAGTTTCATTTTAATGAATGTTTGTAAGAGTTAACTAACACAACATTGACTTTATATTAATTTTACAATAAGTGATGTGCAGAATTCAAAAGTAATTTTTACAACATCATATCCACACTGAAATATAGCTAATAGAACAACTTGTTTCAGTTATTGATATACACAATAATAACCAATTACCAGCAAATGGTGAAACACTGCTTTGGATATTTCATGATTTAAAGATTAGGAAATTAGTATGGTCAGAAAGATGCTTAACTTGTTATTAATGAAATTCTTCTGTTATGGCAATCAGCAAATATACCGATAACACAAAAACCAAATGTTATGACCAAACTGAAAATGATCTATGAAAATTATGTTAAAATGTGTAAAAATCAACATAGGTTGTTTAAGAGGCAATGACAGATCTAAAAACAGTTTAATGAAGAAATGAACAAAAAATGTTTGATATTTCTCATTCAGACAGTGAACATACCATTAAAATAGCTGAAGATAGTAAGTTCCTTCATTATTAATTAGAGAAAAGAATTGTTGATGCGAGGCAAAGACTGACAGTTTAAAAAATAGCAAGGAAAGAAACAAACAAGAAGAGGTAATGAGAGAAATCAGGAAGAGAAAGCAAAAACAGAATGACAATAAAGTAAGTTATTTGAGTCTTCAGTTAACGCAACTCAAGATTAGACATAGATGACTCAAAAGCAAGCACTTTTGTTACTGTTATTCAAGTTTTTAAAACTAACACCGATTACTCTTGATGATGATGATGATTGTTCCTCGTTGTATGTGTATGTTTAGTTCACTGGGTACCTATCACACTGCAAGATGGAGGGCAAAAGGCATTTACTGTTTCAAGATTTTGTGATTTCACAATAAGTTCAAACTAGCATCTTGTGAGATTTTATCACCAAAAAGAATGTCTGTTCACGACAACAATCTGTGCCCAATTGTGGCTCAGTACCCCCAGTAGTTGCAATGTGCTCATAATGACTTACATCTTCTACAAAAAACTCGAACTATACACAGATTTTGATAGGGAAATGGCTCTTGGAGCACTTGTGAGGATTAGGTTGGATTAGCTATTTTTACAGATCGCGTGCTTCCAAAGGAAAAAGGAAAAGGCTGCCATAGTAAAAGCTTAATAGCATTCAAAATCCAAAAAGGGTCTTAGAAGACTAGAAGACAACCAACTTAAATCTGTTCAGAATAACATTATCATATTTTGTTAAAGAACGGATTTAGAATCTGTTTACTGTAATGAATCTGGATAATAACTTTTGTAAGTGGATGTTCATACTTCAGCTGAAAGAAATAAATAATCAAGTTACGGGAATAGTGTCTATTGAAGGTAATAAGCAAGCAATGAATTAGCAAGTGATTTTGATTTGCAATGAAGTAGAACATTGGCTCATTTTTCAAATAATGAAACATCGCGGAAAATAAGCGTAATTAGTGTATAAATTTTTTTAAAGTAATTTTAGTAAAAATAATATTTAAGATTGTAATTATTGCACATTAAAAGAAAAGTATCAATGAAAATGCTTTTGCATTGAGTAAATTTTATAAAACTTAGTAAAAAAAATATTACTCTATAAATTAGGTTTTTCAAACATTTAACGTCATTGAGCTGTCACTTAATAATCGTCAAATAGCTTAAAATTCTGCATTACACCAAGTGTCAGAATAATGCAAGGTATGCGAGTTCAAATTCCAAATTTTTTTTTTCACCATACAATTTTGGGACAGTCTAGTATACACATGAACTGGACTTGAAATATTTTCATGAATAATTCAGAAAAACAATAAAAAAAAGAGGCCCTGAAACTGATACTTGAGAAACCCCACTAAAAACTTCCCTTTATTTAGATTGATTTCCCCTTACCTTACAACTACTCTTTGTTCTCTTCCAGTCAGCCAATTTTTTAACCCAAATTAATATTTTAAGTAAAACTTTGAATATATACTTGATTGTTTTTCATGAATACATGTTGTCTGTGTTAGCTTTTACAAAGTCGTTTTGCTTTTAATACTTAAATGATCATCATAAAATATTGAGGGGGCAACTTTGAAAACTTCTAAAAATATGAAAATCTGTCTTAAGCTGTAAGATTCTCTGCAATTTTATAAAGATTCGAAACATGAATTGTTTCACTCAAGACATCAATGTTATCAGGAATGAAGAATAAGTAGATCAGCTGCAAGAGAATTTTGATCACCTGATACAAGGGCGGGGTGATCACTCGTCCCTTGAGGGGTTGACCACAATGTAAATTTTCAATATTGAAGTTTAAAAAAGGGATTTATTTTGGCTATCTCTCATTTATTTTGCCTGTGATGTTCTTTTTTCTTAGAAAAAAAGCATTGTTTATTATTTTTTTTAACTTAAGATTTTTTTGGGTGATTGATCTTAAAATCCTTTATTGTACAAAAAAAAAAAAAAAAAAAAAAAAAAAAAAAAAAAAAAAAAAAACAGAAATATTCTTGTTTATACTGAGCAATTTAGTACAAACAACAAGGTATTAAGTTGGGTGTGTGGCACTGTTTCTCATCAACACTTAAAACCTGGTCATTTTCAATTAAAAAAAAAAAAACTTTTGTACATTTCATAAATACACTGAAGTGACAAAAGTCATGGGATAGCAATATGCAAATTTTCAGATGGCAGTAGCATCGCATAGAACAGGTATAAATGCGCAGTGCTTTTACAGAGCTTTCATTTCTGTTCAAGTTATTCATGTGAAGAGGTTTTAACGTGATGATGACCGCACGACGTGAATTAACAGACTTTGAACGCGGAATGTTAGTTGGAGCTAGACGCATGGGTCATGCCATTTCGGAAATCGTTAGAGAATTCAACATTCCCAGATCCACTGTGTCAAGAGTGTGCCGAGAGTATGAAATTTCAGGCATAACATCCCACCATGGACAGCGCAGTGGTCGACCGCCTGCACTTAAAGATCGAGACCGGCGACGTCTGCAAAGAGTCGTAAATTCTAACAGACAAGCAACACTGCGTCAAATCACCGTAGAAATCAATGTGGGACGTACAATGGACGTGTCTGCTAGAACTGTGCGGAGAAATTTGGATTTCTTGGGCTATTCCAGCAGAAGACCGACTCGAGTGCCTTTACTGACAGAACGACATCGCTTGCAGCGACTCTCGTGGGCACGTGAGCATATCGGTTGGTCCCTAGATGAATGGAAAACCGTGGCCTGGTCCGATGAGTCACGATTTCAGCTGGTAAGAGCCGATGGTAGGGTTCGAGTGTGGCGCAGACCCCACGAAGCCATGGACCCAAACTGTCAGCAAGGCACTGTTCAAGCTGGTGGTGGCTCCGTAATGGTGTGGGCTGTTTTTTCATGGCATGGACTTGGTCCTCTAGTGCGACTGGACCGAACATTGACTGGAAATGCTTATGTGCAGCTACTTGGAGATCACTTGCAGCCATTCATGGACTTCATGTACCCAAACAACGATGGGATTTTTATGGATGACAATGCGCCATGTCACCGGGCCACAACTGTTCGCAATTGGTTTGAAGAAAATTCTGGACAATTCCAACGAATGATTTGGCCACCTAGATCGCCCGACACGAATCCCATTGAGCATTTATGGGACACCATCGAGAGGTCTGTTCGTGCCCAAAATCCTGCCCCATCAACGCTTTCACAATTATGGACGTCTATCGAGACAGCATGGCTCAATATTCCTGCAGAAGACTTCCAACGACTTGTTGAGTCCATGCCACGTCGAGTTGTTGCACTTCGCCGGGCAAAAGGAGGGCCGACACGATATTAAGAGGTATCCCATGACTTTTGTCACTTCCAGGCCCGGACTGGCCATAGACTTGACCGGGAGATTTCCCGGTGCGCCCTCCCGAACGGCGCCCTTCTACTGTTTTCATAATGTGTTTGCTTTTTTTTTAATGTACAGTACACTGGGCTTTCTATATATTATAAAGGAACGTTATATCATGCTCTCCTAAAGGCTGTTGGGCAGGCGCCCTTTCGTAAGCAGGGAAGCAGTCCACTGCGCTCCGTTATCTACTGTAGCTCATCTTTGCTCCCTAAAGTCACTATCCCTACATTCCTGAGAACAAAAGCAGACCCTCGTTGTTTCCCAGAATCTCCTGGCAGTTTCCTCAGTAAAAAAGGGATGTGAGGGTGAAAGTGACAGCACATATCAATGGTCAAGAACACGAGTAGAATGGTGAGATTTATTAACGGTACTTACGCCTTGTGCTTGTCTCGGGAGAGTGCTGTTACATGAATCAATGAGTGATTTGGGTTAGATTTTAGCGTTAGTGAAGAAATGATTTTGGAGATTTAGAAAAATTGAATACACGAAAAGAACGAATCTTTTCAACCGTAAGTTTCTCATTTTAATTTTCATTTTCTTTGTATTAAGAAAATATTTTCCTAGATGTATAATCCTAAATTATAGAATTACAATACATGGATTTATAAGCAGTTGTAATATGATCTATGAGTTTCAATGTGATGATTTGAAAACTATTACAGTATACTCTCGATTATCTTCGACCGGGTTATCCACGGGGCGGATTATCCGCGAAGATCAGGTGAAATTAAATTGTTGTTTTTGCCCAATATTCCTTACAGAAGAGTGCGGCGTATTTTAGCGAATAAATTGTTGAACGTTATCATAGGTCCTATCCCTTTATAGACCTTATGTGCTTCAGAACTTTAAAATGCAAATAATTCTTAATACTGTACCTATTTTCACTGTTTGTATCATGTTTTAAGTACAATACAATCATTTTTTAGCAAAAGACAATAAAGACCATTTTTTTTCTTCTTTACCCCCGTTTTAAGCTTTTTTTCCGTTGTCCGCGATACATGTGCCATCCAATTCCGCGTATAATTGGGAGTATACTGTACTTTAAAATGTAGTCAGGATATAGTCAGACCCTGAACTTTTTTTTTCTTTCTTATCTCTCTCTCTCTCTTTAATATAATTGTTTTTTGTAATAAAGATTCTCGCGCGCGTGGGCGCACTCAAAAAAAAAAAAAAATCATAACTTAAGGACAACGATAACGTGAAAATGAATAGAAATGTTTGAAATGATTTTAAACATATGTACTTTTAAAATATAACACTTTGGACAGCTAGCATTTCTGAAATGAAGTTTTAGACATTAGATCTAGATCCTGATATACAAATGTGTCTGGGAAAAAGTATTATCCTAAAAGTTTGTTGTTTTCTTCTCCAAGAGAACAAGAAACTTGAAATTTTAATTTTACATGTACGTGCTACTTTACATTTTAATTAAATTTACATTGAACTCACAAATGTGAAAAAAAGAGCCAAAAGGAAAAGCAAAACGAATGAAAAATTATACAACATAGCCACGAAATTTGTTCGCTTTTATTCTTTCAAACTGAAATCTTTGATTTTTGTTACAAGAGTTAATTCATTTATTTATTCCTTATAATGATAACAATATAACAATGTATATCCATAGATATAAAATGATTTCTCAATTAAATTTTCAAGCGTTTCTTAACAGTCTCCCAGTATCATCAAATTGACATTTAGTACTACAAAGTTTCACTTCGGGTGCACCGGATAAATTAGAGCTCCATCAGTTGCATTTTGTTGTAGCTTTGACCCAAAATATTTGCTACGTTTTTATCATTTTAGTAAAAATATTAATAATAAATTAATTAATATCGAACTTGGAAAAAAATAAATCAGACTTTAAAAAATAGACTAAAAGACTTTAGATGATCCTTATATGTGTTTTATCTGTAAAAATATTTTAAAGTCTTAAAAAATGAATTTTAAATAAATAAATAATAATTAAAAAAAACACGCCTCTGTATTACGGGGTTTTTTGAAATGTCCGTTTTAAATTCTTAAAGTGTTATGGAGGCTAAATTGGCGCCCTTCGACTCAGCCTTCCCACGCCCTTTCGACAACCCAGTCCGGCCCTGGTCACTTCAGTGTATAACCAAAAGATGACACAGGCAATTTTTTTTTCATTTTATACTAGTAACAATCATGAGTAGCACTGTTTTCTGTTATTAAATCCTTCTGTTTTTAAATGTTAAGTTTTCTTTTTGATTTTAAACTTCATTAATTTTTTTCAGCTTGTTTCTTTCACCCTGATTGGTGTTGCTGCATATGGAATAGTTGCTAGCTTTGTTACAAGTCTTGCTATCGTAGGTGGCATCATAGCATGCGGGGTTTTCTTGTTTCTTCTTTCATTGATGGGCCTCATTGGTGCAATCAAGCATAATCAAGTTCTTTTATTCTTTGTATCCTTTCATATTTGTATCACTTTTAACTTGAATGTGTATGATAAAAAAAAAAAAAAAAGTTAAAACAGCGTGTCAGTCCAAAATTTAGTAAAGATTGATAACATTTTGGAGATTGCTCTTTATGATTGTTTATAAAAAAAGTTTTTATTTGTAGTAAGTGTCATCTTATATGCTTTGGGTGTAGTGCAAAATTGCAAATGGTACATAATCGCCTGATTGTCCATAGTTTTGTGAAACACTGATATTTCGGTATTTATGTAATTGTTTTGGCTGTACTAAACATTTGGTTACACCTGCTACTCATACAAATCATTATTATTTTTTTAAAGTTTTCTGTTTTTACTAACTTGATACTTCATATAAGGCATAGGCAATGCTATTCCTTTTAATGATCTTTTTAACACAAAATCATTCCTTTTACTTGAACATCAAATTCATTCTTTTAATACTTTCATTCACTTAGAAAGAGTTGTTTAAATTTTTACAAAGTTCATTTTGAAATTACTAAATATGAATCATAAAATTTATGGATTAATAAAATTATAAATAATTTTAAAAACCTGGACTACAAAAATAATAAAAGTTTATTCATTTACTTACCAGCTTAAACTAACTGGCAAAGAAAAGCTGAGAAGCAAGCGGTGCCAAATGCATTATCAAAAAATAGAAAAGAAAAACAACTAATAATATGTTGATGTGTATAGTATAGCTTAAGAACTAATAAAAGTAAAACTAAACTGATTGACCAACTGAAACATATGTTTCCAGTTCAATGTTTTAAACTCTAAACTGTTCCTATTATAGTTCAAAGTAGAGGTGCAACATCAATGACAAAACATCCATGTTTTCAAGCATCAATGTTAGAAATCAAAACATTGATGGTATTGATACATCGAACCAAAAACATAGATGCTTTAAACATCTATTTTTCAAAACATTGACCTTTTTTCAGACATATTTTAAGTACTTATTTGAATGCTCAGTAAGCTCTCATTACATCTACATTGCAGCTTGCTATATCCTTTAATCTGATGTATCGCATTTTTTGTTTGTCCCCTGAAGAAACATCAACTCTAAAACATCAATGGTAATTGTAGAAAGCTTTTTCCAGTCAGATAGATACTGCAAGTACTGATTAGCGATGTATTTATTTTACTGCATATTTTGATTATATATACTGTCTGTCTGCGTTTTGTGCGCCTGGCAGCCACGGACGCTTCCATCTGAAAAAGGGGAGTTAGGTTTTGGATGCGCACTACCCGATGCCTTCAGCTTTTGTTCGCTTACTTCTTCTTCGTTGCTTTTCCCCCCTATTTCGAGCAAGTCCAAAGAGACTTGCCGCGTCCGCAGATGCGGCGGAGGTCGTACGAAAAAATTTTAGACAGTACATTTTTTTGATGAAGTTATGGTAAATTAGACCTCTGGTTGCAGTGCTTGGCTTTGTTAAGTCCCCCTTGATGAAGTTAAAAACATTGACTGAAAAAAACATTGAATGCAAAACAACAACGCTTAAAATGCATCAATGGTACTATAAAAAAAATTCTAATGAGATAAATACAGTAACCTACTGATTGATGATATAAATTTTTTTCGCATATTTTTTATTAAACTTTTGTAGAAATAAAAAACATTAACATTGGAATAAACTCAAATGCAAAACACTGACCGAAAAGAATTGATAACAATAGAAATTTTTTTCTAATGAGATAGCTACTACACAGTACTAATTAATAATGTAAATTATTTGATAAGAATAATTATCATATACTTTAACGAAATTTTTAGCTGAAATACAAAGCATTGACATGGAAAAAAACATTGAACCCAAAACATCAATGTTTCAAAAACATTGTCCTCCCACCTCTAGTTCAAAGGAATGGCTAAGTCTAATTTCAGTTTCAATATTTGGATGTGCTATAGAACTGTAGGGTTTTCATATGTAATCAGTGACAAATATACAGAAGTTATTTTAACTGTGATAAACAACATGACTCAATCAAAATCTGAATAAATTAATTATCTGTAAAGGTTACTTCTGCTTTAACATTTTGTAGTTTTATTTAAAAAAATATATTATTTATTTTTGAAAATTATAGTGTAGTTATCTAGGTTTAAGGAAATTTTTAATATATTATATAATATGAAAACTTTAAAGGTATAAAATTTACAGTTCTTAGTGAATATTAATGCTTTTTTTTGCTCTTAATATTTTAAACATCTTTAACTTAGAATAGTACATGGTCATTTTGTTTTTGCTGTTCGTTGCTCAGTTTGGAATTGCTTGTGCTTGTCTTGCATTCAAGGAGGAACAGCAACATGAATTAGCATATGAAGGCTGGAAACAGGCATCTATGAGCCTTCGCAATGAAACTCAAGTTTATTTTAACTGTTGTGGCTTTGAGAATGCAACTCTTCCTGATCATGATCCAATGCAGCAAGCTCCATGTTCTGCGGTATGTTACATTCTTTTCATTTGATGCATTCTTGCACTGGCAGAGAAAATTTACTTCAAAAAAAAAAAAAAAACCACTTCAGTTTATCTAGAATTTTTTTGTATTTTGATCCTTATCACATTACGTTTTGTTTACTCTAAGGTACACTACAGTTATAGTAGGGGTCTGGCCAGAGAAAATTTGGGTCTGAAAATGGACCCTTCACAAAAATCTGATCGATAAAAACGGACCCTTCACAAAAATCTGATCGATAAAAACGGTCCCTTCACAAAATTACAATTAACCAGGGTGTAAAGAAATCAATGATTTCTTTGGAAAAAAGAAAAATCAGATTTTTTTTAAAAAGGGGTAAACTAGGGGTAACTATTCTAAATGGAGTAAGGTTTTAAGTGGTGTTCCCCAAGGATCAGTTTTAGGTCCCCTTTTGTTTATAATTTTTATGAACGATATTCATGAAAATGTTTCTGGAAACATGAATTGTTTTGCTGATGATGTAAAAATTATGGGGGTTGTAGAAAACGACGAACAATTAAATAAGCTGCAACAGGATTTGGATCATATTAATAAATGGGCAGACAAGTGGGGTATGGCAGTTAATGTTGGGAAATGTCAAGTGCTGCATTTAGGTCATGCAAATAAGCATACAAGCTATTATTTACAGGGTTCAGTCATTAGTAAGGCAGATAATGTTATGGATCTAGGTGTCTTAATAAATCATGACTTCAAGTTCAGCCAACAGTGCAGCATAACTAGTTACAAAGCCAATAGGATGCTTGGGTTTATTAATAGATCTATTTCAAACAAATCTAAAAGGGTTCTTCTGCCTCTATATAGAAGTTTGGTAAGACCTCATTTGGAGTATGCTGTTCAGTTTTGGTCTCCTTATCTGAAAAAAGATATTAATGTATTAGAAAGGGTACAAAGAAGGACTACAAGGTTAGTAAACGGATTTTCTAATCTAGACTATGATTCCAGACTTAGAATGCTTAATATGTATAGTCTTGAGCAAAGGAGAACCAGAGGGGATATGATTCAGTTATTTAAATTTATTAAAATGAATGATGTAGCAGGGTTGGATTTTTGCACGGAAAGCAGGACAAGGGGTCATTGTTTTAAGCTGTTTAAACCTCAGGCTAACCTGGAAATTCGAAAAAATTACTACTTTAGCAGGGTAGTGGGAACTTGGAACAGTTTACCGGAAGAGGCGGTAAAGAGCAATGGAGTAGATAGCTTTAAGAGGGCCATTGATCTTCTTTGGGGTCTTTAATTTGACTAGGACCAGCCCATTTGGGCCCAGAGCCTGCTGCTGGTTGTCGCATTTGTATTTGTATAAAATTTGCATTAGTAATGCACCCCTTTATTGAGTTTAATTAAACATTTTATTGCATGAGATGAGTGGATGATACAAACAGAATACACAGATACAAAAAGCACGCAACAAATACAACACAAAATCCAAAAAGTGATATCACACAAGTGATGCCAAACGATTTCACAAAAACATCTAACATAGTGTTGCCATACAACATAACTTCAGAATTATATTCAACACCCCCCCTCGATTTTAAGTTTCTCCTTTTTTAAGAAATGATAAATCGACAAATTTTAAAGCAAAATTAATTTTGAAGCAATATAAAAATTTTACACAGTTATGCAGAGAAAACTTAATTTTTAAACATACATAAATTTCTTAAATTATTAAACTTAATGCTAGCCAATGGTTTTGTAAAAAAAATCAGCCAGATTATTTTCTGAACTTACATGCTTAACAATAATTTCTTTCTTAAAAATTAAATCCTTTATAAAATGATTACGTATATCAATATGTTTACTTCTTTTTGAGTTTTCGTAACTGCTTACCATTGCTACAGCACTCATATTATCTATATACAAAATAGGAACTAAATTATTTACATTAAAGTCATTTAATATCCCCTTTAAATAAATCAGTTCTTGAGCTGAAGATGCAGCAGCAATATATTCGGATTCAGCTGATGACAATGCCACACAGTTCTGCTTTCTTGAAGACCACGAAATGATATTGCCACAGTACATCACAGTGCAGCCACTCACACTTTTTCTATCAGCTTGGCTTGCCCAGTCGGCATCAGAGTAGCAAATTAAATTCTTATCTTCTTTCACGCTTCTTGTATAGTGAAGACCAATTTCTTGAGTTCCTTTCAAATACTTCACAATTCTTTTAGCTGCTTGCCAGGTTTGAGTTGTAGGCTTGTCAAGCACTCTGCTTAGGTATGATACGGAAAATGTCAAATCGGGTCTTGTAGTTGTAGCTAAATACATCAAACTTCCTATCAATTTTCTATATGGTACATCAATCACCGGCAACGAAGTATCAATTTTGAAGCCAGGTTCCATAGGGGTTTTTACACTTTTACAATCTTCCATATTAAAAACTTTAACAATTTTCTGAATCACATGGCTCTGTTGAATTATCATGTTATTTTCAGTTCTTGAAATTTTCATACCTAGGAAATTCGAAATTTCTCCAAAGATGTTTGCATTGAAATTTTCTTTCAGTAGTTTTAAGACCTTTTCTACTTCTTCGTCTTCACCAGATATAAGTATATCATCTACAAATACAATAATCCAATTTTTTCTTGAATGATAAAGACAGAAATCATGCAATGATCTACTAAATCCATTTTCAGTTAGAACTTGATTTAACTTATTGTTCCACAATTTGGGAGATTCTTTCAAACCATAAAGAGATCTTTTTAGTTTCAAAACCTTATTTTTCTTCACGTGAACTCCTTTTGGGGGTACAATATAAATTTCGGACTCAACATCACCATTAAGAAAAGCAGTTGGGATGTCAATTTGAGTTACTTTCCAATTTTCTTCAATTGATTGCGCCAAGAACATTCTTATTGTAGACATTCTTGCTACAGGTGCATACATTACATTCAAAGAGTCATTTTCAACTTCAAATCCTCTTGCAACAAGTCTAGCCTTCTTCGATCCATCTTCCTTGGTTCTAAAAACCCATCTAGTACTTATGGCCCTTTTTCCTGGTGGTAAGTCAACTTCTGTCCATGTATCAAGTTTTCTGAGAGAACTTAATTCCTTTTCTACAGCCATCTTCCATTCATTTTGCTGTATAGCTTCATCAAAGGACTGAGGATCTTCTTTACTTGTCAATAAACAATATGCTGAATATAATTCATATGATTCCAAATATTGTGGTTTTCTTACGCAACGTCCTGATCTTGTTTTAACAGAAATTTCTTCATTTTCTTGATCTTTGTCTTCATTTTCTGGATCTTTATCTTCATTTTCTGGTTCTTTATGTTCATTGTCTTTTCCTTCACTAATTTCTCTGCTGTTGTTTTCTTCACAAGTTTCAACTTCCATGTCCATAGCTTGGATACCTACTTCAATTGCAGTAGTCTTCTCTTTGTTTTTATTTTCTTCATCACTTTTCACTTTTATTTTCTCAAATATAACATCTCTTGCAATTATTATTTTCCTGTTTTCAGGATCCCACAATCTGTAACCATTCTGAGCATATCCAACAAACAAATAGGCTTTACTCCTTTCATCCAGCTTTTTCAAATAATGAAGTTTCTTGGCATAAGCCTTGGTACCAAAAATTTCAATATTACTTAAATTAGGAACACGGTTTGTCCATAATTCTGCAGGTGTTCTGTCGGTAGTTGATGAAGGCTGTCTATTCAACAAGTAGGCTGCAGTATAGATAGCCTCTCCCCACATTGACTTGTCAAGAGTAGAGTCAAAGATAAGGGCACGAGCTTTATCCATGAGGCTACGATTGAGCCTTTCGGCTTTTCCATTTAACTGTGGTGAGTATGGCACAGTTGCATCCACTGTTATTCCCCTTTTCTTCAGCCAATTTTGTAGATGTCCATTTATATATTCTCCTCCATTGTCACATCTCAATGTAGCGACTTTAGTGTTGTGCAAGGCTTCTACTTGACAGATGTATTCTTGCACAAGATCAGATACTTCAAATTTGTTTTTTAACAACTTTACCATGCAAAAATGAGTATAATCATCTAAAAAGGTAATAAAATACTTGTTTCCATCCCATGTTTCAGGATCTATTATCCCGCATATGTCAGTGTGTACAATTTCCAACACGCGATCAGCTCTTCTTCGAACACTTGAAAATGGTTGTCTTACTTGCTTGGCTTTTACACATACTTCACATGTTTTTTCTAATTTACATTCCCTATCTTCCAAATCCATGCCATTACTTATTCTTGTTAATTTTCTTAAATTATCAATTCCAATGTGACCCATTTTTCGGTGCCATTCAAAAATTTTATCCTCTGCAAGAAATATGTTTTCTTTGTTGCTTTCGATTACTGTAACTTCATAAAGCCCACTTTTGTTTTTATGCCCCTCTAGAATTGTAGATCCATTTTTCGAAATTTTTACAACATCAGAATCAAAGATAACTTTCCCCCCTTTATCTGTGATAGCACTAACTGACAACAAATTCTTCGACAACTCAGGTACAAGTAAAACATTTTTCAAAGAGCAATTTTTACTTTCAATACTGCCAATACCAATGGACTCCATTTTGTTATTTTTATCTGCAATACCAATATCAATTTTACATTTCTTTACTTCTTTTAAAATATTATTATCATTAACCATATGACTAGATGCTCCACTGTCCACAACAAAAGTAAGTTTCGCTTCATTTTCATTTCTGCTATCAGCATAAAATGACAATTTATTTGCTTTTTCCTCATTTGATTTTTTGTTTCTGAAAAAACAATCTTTCTCAACATGATTATTTTTCTTACAAATTTTGCAGAACAATTTTCCTTGACAATCTTTTGCCAAATGCTTATCACTGTTGCATTTGAAACAATTCTTGACTGAAGTTTTGTTTCTATTTCTGGAGCACTCAAAAGCCTTGTGACCGGCTTTTTTACATGAAAAACAAATAATTTTACTTTTATTTGCAAGAAATGACACATTTTCAGGAATTTCATTTTGTTGCCTTGTTCTACTTTCTTCAGAAGTTAATCTACTAATAAGATTGTTCAAAGTTCTGTCAGTTTTAACGGTGGATTCCCATGCAGAAACAAAGTGCCGATATTCTGATGGCAAAATATTTAACACTTTACTGATTAGCATTTCCTCCGTGATATTAAAGTTCAAATTATTCAATTTGAAACGTAAATTTTCGATAGATGCGATATTTTCATTTACAGAAACTTGTTTACTAAACTTAAAATTGAAGAAATCTTGCATTAGGTTATTCTTTAAATTTTCATTTTCTTGAGAAAACATGGCCTTCAATTTATCATACATTTCTTTTGCAGTTTTGCAGGAAATTAAATGTACGAGCAACCTTTTATCAACAGTTCTTACTATCAAACTTTGTGCTTTTGCATCTTTATTTACGAAACCTTTATCTTCCTTAGTTTCTTCTTTACAAACAATTTCATACAGTTCTTTAGCTTTTAAGATAATATCAACTTGAAATTTCCACAATTCAAAAGACTGCGCATCTTTTAATATTACTGTCTCTTCGATTTCGTTTTTACTGATATCCATATTCGTTTTTACGATACGCACATTAATTTCAAAATACAGATAACCAACTAACAGTTCCTTATAACTGAACTCAAATTCGTATTTTAGAATGTTCCACTCACCTCATCTGTCATTTTAATTCCAACTCAGCATTTTCGTTTTCACTCGTACCGAAATCACGAACTCAGAATTTTACTTTTTTTTTTAGGCGAAACGAATGCGCTTTCTTTTTCTTTTACTTCAGCTTTTATTTTTACTTTGCAGAGCAGCTGGGAACATAACCTATTGAGTTTAATTAAACATTTTATTGGATGATACAAACAGAATACACAGATACAAAAAGCACGCAACAAATACAACACAAAATCTAAAAAGTGATATCACACAAGTGATGCCAAACGATTTCACAAAAACATCTAACATAGTGTTGCCATACAACATAACTTCAGAATTATATTCAACACCCTTAACTCTCCCCCCTCTCTTCCTAAAAATTTTCAAATTGTTTCATACTTTACAAAATTGTTTGACTTTTTCACAAAATTATTTGATTTTTCACAAAAAAAGGGACCTTGTGAAAAATCCTGGACAGACTCCTGGTTATAGCCATAATATGTGATGTTAACATTGAAAACTGAAAATGACTTATAGAAGAAAAAAGTTCTTTTATGGGTGGTGTTTATGACAAGGAGTTTGCATATTGGTCCTCAATGTTAACACATAAAGGAAATAGTAATAAATGCACTATCATCTCTACTAATAATAAAGCTGAAGGTGGTTCTGTCTGTCCTTCTTTCTTTCTGTCTGTCACGCGCGTAGCGCCAAAACCGTTCGGTCGATTTTCATGCCACTTGGCACAAAATTAGTTTGTAGCATGTAGTTTTGCACCTCGAAGCGATTTTTCGAAAATTCCATTTCGTTCTTTTTCTATTCGAATTCTTAGCGGAAATTCGATAAAATAGGGAAGAAATATTTCACACACATTTTCAAGTCTTATGTCATTCGAAAGCTTGGAATTTTCTGCACAAAATGAAGTATTTTCGAAGTTTCTACGATCATCAGGAGAGCTGTAACAATTGTTTTTAGAATCCCGAAATTCACGGCTTACCTTCAGTAAAGCAAGCCAAACGATTCTAAAATGGTTGAACTTTAGAATAAAATTTGTTTGAAAAGAGAGATAAAATGAATTATTTTATCAACGGAAATCAATTTTTCATGTTGTTACTATGGTTACGTGTTCATACTTATTTTTGTTTCTTTCTTTTTCCAGGGTTGCCAGCGTCTATCTTCGTAGGCTACGGCCAGACGTAGTATTTTTGATTCTACGGTAGTATTTTTTCGGCCCAAATAAGGAGCGTAGTATGTTTCTGGCAACCCTGTTTCCAATACACTAATGACTTAATTAAAAGATTTGGCGGATTTTTTTTTTTTTTTTCATTTTCATAGATTTCGCATTTCAGCAACATTGATTTTGGCAACGTTTGGAAATGGTAGTATTTTGTAATATTTTTTTTAGAGGAGGCGTAGTTTTTTTTTGTTCCAATACTCTGGCAACCCTGTCTTTTTCCCGGTGAAGCGGTGAAGATGCTTTGGGACCCTGCTTGGCGCGTTTTCTAAAAGTCAACTACGCCAAATAGCTAGGGTTACCACGCTTGGCGCGCCTATCGTTCATTTAGCGAGAAAAGGGTACCTAAAGCACAGATTAACGAAATATCGTATCAATTGCGATATTGCATCGTTTTTTTAAAGGGTTTCATTTCGGAAAATGTATTGTTTTGTTTTTTAAGCTAGGAAAGAAAACTTTCTTCTTCTCTTAAACTTTGGTAAGATTTCTGTTGGTTCCTGTTATCAACAAAATTGTTTTATTTTCTCTTTTGGCTTATTTTTGTCCATCTCCCTTGGGGTTGCATTCGAATGTTCCAAGGGGGTGTTTTACCCCATTTGTCGGGTAAATCAGTGTTTTCAATGCAAGGTGATATGAATTGGTTAACAAAAGTGATATGAATTGGCGCGACCACTTGGCGATATATCGCCAAGCTTTTGATCGCCAAGTATTTGACGCCAATTGGCGAAAAAATTTTTTTTTTTTGATTTAGGTTCAATTTGGCGCTGTTGGCGATATTTTGCGAAAAATCCACTGAATGATGTTAAAATCGATGATATTTAGGAGATAAATCATTGTAAAACATTTTTTTGCATTGTTTCGTAGCAAACTAGGGATACAAATGTTTGAATTGTTATCTTGCTCACTCCAAGCACTATTTTAGCACTTAAGGCATCTACTAAGAAATTTACACGTAAAATTAAGTAGTGTGGGGTCCATATCAGATCTTTATATCACTTTGAAGGAATTATAGTTGAATAAAACTAAAATAGAGCATTTTTTCTGCTATATCAATTATTTTACAAATGAACTTTTAATTTTATACCACGGGCAAAGCCGTGCGGGTACCGCTAGTTACTAATAGCAGTAATGCTAATTCATACTGCACATGTGTTAAGTGGAGCAGAGGGGGAGGCTTTGTTTTAATATATATTGCAATTCTAATGTGGTTGTTAAAGGACATCAAAGGACTGTTCTAACTAAATCTCAACCCCTCAAAGGTAGATGCTGGCTGTGCCAGTGCCTGTCACAAAGTTAAATAGTCTTGATCATCATCAAATTAGAAAATGCACACATGTAGTGTATTTATGTTATGGTAAAAAGTTTATGATATAAGGATCGTATAAAATTTTACAATTGCCCAAAATTTTAATGTTCCTTCTATTGCAGAGCTCTGAAACCATAACTCTACATTATATCACAATAGCATTGATCAGCTGCGTATTATAAATTTGATCTTGAATATATTCTGTGTTTGATTAGCGAAGAAAAGATTCAAATAAGACCTTTTTAACACAGTTCAAATCATTACTTACTTTTCACGAGTATATAAAAAAGAGAGGTTTATCTCAGTTCTGTAATTCTTTTAGTTGAAATGAGCTGCACATTCATGATGAATTTGACTAGTATAATATTAAAACTGGCCAAAATGTCAATTATCAATCAATGAGATTATTATAACTAGAATCTTTAGTATAAGTTTCATGCATTTATTTTTTAGTATGAAATTGTGTTGTGATGTATTGGATGTCTTCACTTACAGCCTCCGCTGCACTTTCTCATTAAAAAATTGCTAGTGAGAGTGTTATTGTTATGCAAATTATCTGTTTTGATATGAAGGAAAATATGAAACTTTATGTGGCTGGGAGGGGAGGGGGGGAAATGGGGTGCAGGTAAGATAATATCCTCTTCTTAAAAATAGCTATTGAGAAAATTCTGCTCTTATAATTACTTGCAAAAACTTAGAAGTAATCTAATTATTGGCTTGAGCAATATGTCACAGTATTGCCCAAGGGCGTAGCTAGGGGGTGCAGCTGCATCCCCCTAGACCAGAGCCAATGGAGGTTACTGTGACCTCCCATTTTATTTATTTTTTTGACAAACGATTTTGTCCCCTTTCATGCTTTTCATTGTTTCATGCTGGTGCTGATAAATAAGTTCGTATTTTATTACTCGGTGAAATTTGGAATTTCATTAGGTCATTGAGAGTCCCCCCCCCCTCGCCTCCTCTCCCACCAATAAATTTTAAGTCCTTGGCACCGCTTATCAGAGAATGCGCTTCATTCTTTACCTAACACGGATCTTTTTTCCAAACCCAAATTCGTCTTTTAGCTTGAAAACAACTTTTTTAATCTGAGAATGCGAAGAATAAAAATTTTAGGCTGAAATATTGCCGAAAAATGTCAAGAAGCACTATTAATCACCAAATGAGGAAACTTATCCCCATTGAAAGTGCAATGCTACCATAGTAAGAGGCGCTGAGCACAAATGCAACATTGATTGTTTTCCTCATCATGCCTAGGAAAATAAAATAATATGGGACTGAGCAGAAATACTGCTATGGTGCACTTTCTTCTATCACCCCTCTTTAAACTAGAACAGTTCAAAGGCGCTTGTCACGGCTTTCGAGGTTGGGCTGCCTAATTTTATACAGTGTTGGCGTTAGTCGCCAAAAAAAAAAAAAAACAAATGAGAAATTTCTTTTTTGAGTTGCTAGATGGTGATTCAAAGCGAAGGCAGATAAAGCGTATTATTAATATGGATATTCGGAATTATTTTAGAGGTAAAGATTTCAAAGATTTCATTATCTTTAAAATGTCATATTGTCTTACCATTTTAAGAATAATAGAAAAATCTAACGATGTAATGTGATGTTTCATTACTTCCTCTTTGGTAGGCAGTAACGCTCTCTATGCAGTGATGAGACTGAAAATACCGAATCTTGAGCACTCTTTCCGTGTTTAGGAACCGCTGGCGTTAATCAATTTAATCGGAATTTAATTCATACTTATCTGTGTCTAAAAAAAAGACACGTGAGGCATCACGGAAATAAATAAATAAATTAATTAAAGGAAAAAAATAAAGAAAATAAAGAAGTTCAGCCTTGCAATACTGTCTCACTGTTTTCAAATTTCATCAGCCAAATTGTATTGGATAAAAGCTTTTTGGGAGGTCACAGGGACCTTCTATTGGGGTGCCACTGCTTGCACCCCCCTAACTTGAGTCCTGGCTACGCCCTTGGTATTGCCAGTCAAAATGTTTATTTATAGTTATCGGATGTTCTCATAATAGTCCGCAAAAAACTTTGACTGGATTTCGGATTGTTTCCCGTTTGTGTCAAAAGAAATTTCCCAATTTATAATAATAATAGTAAAAAAATTTCGTATGATGATTTCTTTAACACCCTATTTTTAGAATCTAGACTCTATTTATCTTAGAAGATTGAAGTGTGCTGACAGTTATTACATCTTACACTTGAAATTTTTAAAAAAACTAGAACGCATTTTAAAATCATTTTTGTTAGTGAGTTTTTCAAAGGTTTATTTGTTAGAAAGTAATAAGTAAAATAATTGCTTGTTAAATTTAAATGTTCGTGTAAATAAAGTATAGTGAAAATTATTTTATACAGTAGTAGTTTAATGTCAGCAGAGGATTTTTTTAAAGAAACGCACTGGTCGGCAAAATGTTTTAGATCTTGTGCATTATCGAAGATATGTCATTCAGGGGGTCGGGGAAGTGGTCGATTGCCCTTACTTTGGCTTTGAAAAATTATTGTTTTTATATATAATTGGGCATGATTTTTACTGTTTTGTGATTGAATTTGCATTGAGTGCCCTCTCTCACCCCTGAAAAAATTCTAAATGATGGGCCTGGGTGAATACCAGGCCAATTATTTAGAATTAAAAAAAGTAATAAAATTTGTTGCTAAGGATTTCATTTATTTTGAATTTTGTATTTTCATTCTTTACAATGACTTCATTCAGAATTGCATAGTACTTCGAAAAATTCATGACATTAAGTTTCAATAAAATAGAATACATATTTTTTGCCCTTTTAATAGGTCCCATTTTGTAAAGAAAATCCAGAAAAGTGCAAAGACAGTGAACAAACTTGTTGGAAGAAACTTCAGAAAGTTATTGATAATGCACTAAAAATAAGTGGAGGAATTGGTTTGTTTTTCAGCTTTTCAGAGGTAAGATTTGATTTTGTGTACTCACTTGGAAAACATAGTAACTAAACAGTAATGCTAATTTAATTTTTTTTTTGCTGCTTTATTTATTAAGCTGCAAAGAAATTTATTTTTATTAAAATAATGAAGTTGAAAAGTTTTAAACTAAATTTCCATCCTCTAAAAGAGTTACATGCCAAAAAGTTAAATGTTGAATTGTGGCTGAATTTTGAATCTTTAAATACATAATATTCTTAGTTAATATTTCACTTCTGTATTAACAATTATAAAATCTTTGAATCAAGTAATATTGTATTAATTAGGATATTTATGGATTACCCTTACTTAAATTATTTTCCTCATGTTTAGTAGTAAGAACAATATTCCTTACTGTCAAAATATTTGATAGAAGTACTGAAAATTTGTTGTGAACCTTTTGATTTCATGATCTATCTGCCAGCTGCTACAAAAGATTGCAAAAGGTTCTTTTTTGCACTAAATCAAACAAACTTGCAACCAAATATGCGGTTTTATTGAAGTCGCTGAAGTATATTTGTCAGTTTTTGTAAATTATGTATACAATTTACTAGAAGTTTGTGTCTTTTCTCATAATTTTTATTAGTCCCGATTTATTGCGCACTCACACATTTGATTGCACCCGCTTCTGCAAAAATCAATCATTTTAGTTTACCTTAATATGTTTTATATCAATATGTTATATTCTGTTTCTTAAAATTTTAGAAACTAAAATTGATGTCTAATTTTTATTAGAAACATTTAAAATGGTTATAGAAGGCATAATTGGGGAATTCTAATTGTCTGACAATATGCAGACAATACAAGTTAATCTAATTTACGCATCTTTTCCATATTTTTAACCATTCTTAAAATTTTGGCGAATAGGTCAGTTATTTGAATCATTAAACACACCCTTATTATCTAGTTCCAAAACTACATTTGTTTTGAACATTTTCCACCCTCGTATTTTTAATTATTTCCCCTTGGTTAAAGTAGAGATCCTGTTAAATGGAAGTCAGTTCATTGGGAGTGTACTGTGTATGAAAAACAATAATGCATCAACATTTTAAAAAATACTGCTAAGTACAACTGGTGTTGTACTCTTTATTGCTGTCCCTATGCAAATGACTCAAATAAAACTGGTTAAGGGGACTAAAGTTTCTATTATGAGATTATTCTGCTTACCTTATTTTTTTGTTACACTGATACTTTTCTCTCCTTTTTACTCATAAATTACCTTTCAGTTAAAATGATTGCATTTTAGTTTTGTGCACATAAAAATGTTGTGTGTTAAGTTTTGTTTTTTCCTCAATTTAAAAGGACGTAGCGAATAATAATATTAAACCTATGATCTATTTTCTACTTGTAGTTTATAGGGGTGTGGTTGACTGTTCGATATCGCAATCAGAAAGATCCTCGTTCTAACCCTCATGCATTTTTGTGAAATCAATTACTGTTTGCAAACCAAAGGTAACATACTAACTTTTCCATTTCTTTACTAATTGTTTCTTATCTTTCTTCTTGCTCATTAACTGGTACTAATATTCTTCATTCTGTTAATCATTTTTTAAATCATTCTGTTAATCATTTTTCTGATTTTTTCCCCTTTCCTTAGCAAGTGGACCATTCTTTTTTGAAAATGTGTTAGTTAGATATTAGGTTTTTTTTACACAATGCACTATTTATTGCGTCAGCTGAAGGGTTTTCCACCCACATATAGTCCGATGACTATTTTCCCTGTTTTAAATATTATTCAAACTATAACATACTAAATTCTCAATCGATTTGGAATGACTAAAAAAAATTTTTTTTACCTGTTTATGCAGTCAGCTGACATATAATCCACCACTTTCAAGCCAGCTGAATATTTTTTTTTCTTTTCTGCAGGATAGAATTTAAATAATAAATAAAGCAGGGGTGATTGTGAGTTCATAAAAAAATACCTGAAAGTTTTAAAGAGAAAATGTGTATGTGTGTGTGGGGGGGGGGGGTTAAAACCAAGGCCCCTCTTACTTAAGCACACCAAATTTTATGTTTATACATATAAAATAATTAATTTCCTTTCATAAACTAACAAAAATTCATATATTCGAATAGTTTTTATTCAAAATATTGTGATTTAATTAAATGGTAAATGAGCAATAAAGTTACTTTTGAGCTGGTGTTGAACAAATAATCTCCAAAAAATATTTTAAGGAGAAAGCAAAAGTCTAACAGAATTACTATTTATTCTGCGAATCTTAATATTTCTATTCAATGAATATTACTAATAATTATTAGTATAATCTTCGGAAAAGCAAAAAAAAAAAAAAAAAATTCCGGAGGTGGGACTATAAAAGCATAATTAAAAATATTTTATTTTCGGTATTTTCAAACATGAAAATACCAGAGTTGATCATGAAAATACCGGAAATCCGGGAAAATACCGGAACACAATCACCCCTGAAATAAAGTTTCAGCCAGTATGATTTCACTTATTTTTTATGTATTTTTAACACACTTGGGAGGCTGCTGTTGCCTAACCTACCCTAGGTATCCCGCTGAAGTCCACGCTTCATAAAATCATCATAGAGTACAGAAATGAAAATTAGCCAATATGAAATTGGTCACTAAAATCTGTAGCTGACTCTCGGACTTTTAACAAAACTATTTAAAATGAAACTTTCCTTAAAAATTAGTTCGCGCAAGTACTGTCAAGTTTCTTGCCAGCTGGTAGTGTTATTCCCTCACAACAGTCAATTTCCCTCCCAGAATTGCAGAAAAATAAATTTTTTGAAACAAAAAGTTTGCTAATTTACAGTCGGCAACACGAAAGAATATTGCAGTAAACTTCCGTCTTTAAGCTGCTGAAAATTTGTTCATGAAAAGCTAGCTAAAAGCATAGAATCAGGTAAGGTTTTTGCCTCTGTCATTCCCTCACATCTGTTTTTACACTTTTAATAAAATAAAATAATGCATAAAAACAGACTGACCATGCGTTACTTTCTTGTTTAAAAATACTTGTATGAGAATAAACTCAAAATATCAGTTAGGTCTAATTTCAAGAATTGAATTCCATTGGATTTGTCATTCCCTCGCTAGTGAAAGATGATGCTTGAGTGAAGGAATAATGATTTAACACTTGTCTGCAAAAAGAAGGAAAATAGAATTGAAGTTTCCCAGAAATATCCTTAATTATGAAAGAATTAGTGTAGAACAAACAATGTCGCCACCAATTCCATGCAAAAATGGTGCCAGACAATTTTTCTATTAGGGCTGGGCAGTGGAGGATCCAGAGAAAATCTAAAGGAGGGGCACAAAATCACAGTTTAATTTTTTAACTAAAAAATAATAATTATTGCTAAAAACAAACAACTGTTGTATACTTATGTATTATCGTATTTTCATTACCTTTCGGTTCCTGGTAATAATGGCATTCCATCAAGCAGTCATGGTATAGTATGACTCTGGCAGTAGAAGGTGTCCTTTGAAAGAGTTTATTTATTTGTGGATACCTTGCATAAGGGTAACGTTATTGGTTTGAGTTTGAATACGTACACACAACATTATTTCATTCAGCAAAGTGCTTGTAAAAGAATAAAAAAGAACTCGGAACACGAGAAAATATCACTGAATCTACTTTCCCATAACGGTTAACACATAACAATATTATAGCTAAAGTGCTTTGGATGACAACTTTTTTGATGAGTCTGAATTTGGAAGAATGCACAGACATGGCGTCGTATCATTTAGACAAGTATCAAAACATATTTTATTGTTTGAAGAAATGTAGCCCTAATAAAAATGTATTAAGTGACTAGTTTTCCCCTTTGATTTAAGTTTAAGGAATAAAAAACTAAATGCCTGTAATAGCCAAGTGGAATGCGAACGCAAAACATACTTCCACCCAACCGCTTGTTACGCCTCCCCCCTCCCCCCCACTTTTTTTGCAAATACAAGGTAAGCAAAAATACGTCAAAGCAGAGTGCCTTTGCTTTTAAACGATCTGGTGCCATGGAATAAGTTTGGGACATTCGTAAGTTCCGAAAATCAATAAATAAAAGGAAAAAAAAAAGAAACTGACACATTTTTCTTACAACGGGAAAAATGAAACTATTTATTCATTACTAAAAGTAAATCAAAGCAATTGTGACAGTTGCATTTTTTTTTTTGCTGGTTATTAATAGGTCTCTGTCACGGTATTAATATTTTTTTTCTTTTACGATTCCGTTGCCAAAAAACTGTTAGAAAATATTTAAAAAAATGCAAAACAGATGTATTGAATCGTCCTCGATAATTTGATTGGCGTTTCTTGTTTCAGTTTGGGTTCTAGGCTCTTCGAGAATATATGACAGAGGGGGCACGTGCCCCTGTGTCCCTCCCGGTGGATCCGCCACTGGGGCTGGGTGATGTGGGAAATTCTACATTGTGATGCATCCCCAACCTTACATTGAGATGTAAAAAGAAAAAAAAAAGTTTTTTTTTTTTAAATTGAAGTCATACCTAAACTTTAAAAAATATTTTTAATGATAAAGAATTATAAAAAGTAGCCTGACATGTGCTAAAAGGGGTGGGGGTGTAGTAAAGTGTTACTAAAGGGAGTAGAGGGATCAAAAATGTTGAAAAAGGTAGCCGCAAATAAATAAAATTTTGCTTTCCCGTAGCGAATCTTAAAAAATGTCAAAAGAAAATAAAAGGTTATTGAACAGGGGTGTTCTGAGCTTAACTTTTTGGGAGGAGGGAAATTTTCAATTTGACAAATGAAACTCCAAATTTTCCGGATGATAAAATACAAGTCTACAAACATACCTTCATCTAATAAGATAAGACATTAAGCATCATTATAAAATTTTCAAAAATTGTAGTTTTTGCTATGCTGTCTTTAAATTTTTCAAAAGAGGGAAATTTTTTGGGAGGTTACAATGATCCCTTATCGCGAAGCCCCTAGAATTTAAAAAATAAAGGTTCATAAACAAGGCCCTTTTTTTTCTTAACAATGGCATATCCTTCGACTTACCTTCAGTGTACAAGGTGTAGGTTTTCATTTCAAAACTTGATCAATTTTCAATAGAAGCTCTAAAAATATCACTCTAAGCTATCAAATTTTTCACGGAATTATTACCGCAGATCTAAATTTGTTGTGATTAATCATTATTTCTAACCGGAGCTGTAAAACACAGTTGATTGCCCTACCTTAAGTTCTTCACATGCGTCAGGATTTGGTTTGGTTTGGCTCTGCCGACTCAACACCGTTGTAAAAGATTAGAGATTAAATTGGCAGAAGTAACATGGATCGTCATCGTTGGATGCTATGCTGGATTTGGATTGGCTTGCTACCTATTCAACACCGGTGTGAGCAATAGATATAAAAAAAATACGTTCAGTGAATCTACCGTATATACTTGCGTATAAGTCGAGAAATTTAGTCCAAAAAATGAAGTTGAAAGTTAGGGGGTCGACTCATACGCGGGGCAGAATTTCCGAAAATTTTTCCCGAACAACTTTTGAGAAAAAAAAACTCAAAAACGAGAAGATTTTTTCCGATTCAGTGCAATTATTTAAAACACGCTATGCATTCTACTGTATGTTTGCATGGTTTGATTGTGAAATAAAGAAAAAAAAAAAATACAATAAACGACCAACGGCATGAAAAGTGCGGGAATTGCCGTATTCGCGAATTTTCCGATTGATGACGTTTATCTTTTTGAAACAGAATGTAATACGGCTACATCGCAAAATTTTATTGATAATAATGCAAAATAAAAGCAACTGATAGCAAAAAGTGTAACCGCAAAATCGTACCCTTACAAAAACCGCGATTATAAAATCGAACCCTTGACAAAAATCGCAATTGCAAAAACGAACCCTTTTTTTGAAAAAGAATAACAATCGTGCTATTTTCAACACAAGAATGCTCACTGCATTTTATTTTCCTTCTTTTAAAAACGTTTATATTCAAAGATCGCGATAAAACGTTCCCAGATAGGTCCGGATTTACGAAAATCGCGATCGCAAAAATGAAACTTTTTTGTGAAAAAGAATAACAATCCTGCTGTTTTTAACACAAGAATGTTTGGTGCATTTCATTTTCCTTCTTTTCAAAACATTTACATTCAAAAATCGCGGCAAAACGTTCCCGATCATTTCAGAAAATGCGGTCTCGACTTATACGCGGGTTTTCGATTTTTTCCCGATTTTCCTTTAAAAAGTAGGGGGGTCGACTTATACGAGAGATCGACCTATACGCGAGTATATACGGTAATAAAATCACTGGATTATAAAATCAGCATCAAATCTGGAAGAACAGAATCATTACTATATTAAAACATGTTAAAACTATCCTTTAATAAAATCATTAGCGGTTTTATAAAATCAAGCTTTCGGAGAGTATATGTTAAAAACAGTGTGGGAGAAAAGAAAACACGCTTTTTCACATCAGAATAAAAGCAAAATTTTCTTTCTCCTCAAGATTTAAAAGAAAAAATTCCACATGAAAAAAAAAAAAAAAAAAAAAAAAAGAAGCAGCATGTGCGTATTGAGCATTGGGGGGGGGGGGGGGTCCTGAACTAATTGATTGGACAAATTGTAAGCTGACACCTCCACCCCTTCTGTCAATATGTCTACAGAAAATATTACAACCCTGTTGAAAGAAAAAACCCTTCCAGAATTTGATTACTTAAAATTTCCCTGCCACACTCAGTCAGTGAAGAGGTGTGTAAAACTAGTTACAGAGGCTGCTGGTAAAGTTTGCGGGCATAAAAACCGAGAGGGTTTTATTAAGACAACCTTAAAATCAAGATCTTTAATGCAAAAATTTGATTCGAAGTCAAAGGGTGTAAGTAAGCACACCCAAATTGGTTGGGTGATTGGGTAGGGTGTGGGTGGGACTTGATTTAGTATTATTTTAGAATCTGTGAAAAAATATGCTGAAATGTGCAATTAGCTGCGATATGTGATTTTTTCCAAAAAAAAAAAAAAAAAAAGGATTTTTAGGGTTTTTGTGCAAATTCAAACGAACGGCTTCCAAGTTTTTTTTTAAAACCAATTTCTACAACTACAGGAGTAGTTTTTATTTTATTAAATGAAAAAAAAAAATATTTTTAAAAAATTATATATTTTTAAAAATTACAGATTTTTTTTTTCGAAATTTAAGACCTTTTGCGTGGTTTTAAAAATAATTAATTATTTTTGCTGTTATTAGAAAGCTCATGCATAAGTTTTCTGCAATATTAGAAATTAAAAAAAATATTTTTTGAAAAAAAATGCATCTCTACACATTACAGATTTTTCTCCTTTTTTTCTAAACTTCAGAGCTCTTGCGCTTATACAAAAGTAATTAAATATTATTTTCATTATTTTTCCCGTTATTATGATGCCCATGCGCAAGTTTTCCGCACTATTAGGTCATTTCCTCACTTTTTTAAATTTTGTCAATAATTTATATCCTTAAACATCATGAATATTTTCCACTACCAATGTTTTTTTGTTATAAAGTTGTTACATATATCTCTATCTCTATAAAATGTTTTATCTGATTTCATCATCTTTAATTTTTCTGAACTTTGTAAGCTAAAAATGAGTTTTTTTTGAGAATGACCCAGATATGAATATTGTGTTCACTTTTTACTGGATAAAAAGCAGTACGAGAAAAAAAAAAATATCTAGACAGTTTGAAGTCAAACTTATTACATGTAATTAATTAGCTACATTGTCACCACTTGCACATCATTTGTTTTCTGAGTCAATAAGCGTTTTTTTATAAGTATTTTACCAAGTATGATTGGCAAAATATAAAAAACAGAAAATATTTTGAGATAATTCCAAGACATTATCAACAATAGAGGTATTATTTTCATGCCATTGCAGATGTTATTCTTGAAGTAGAGCTAAGAGCGTAAATACAGTAGTTGCCTGTCCATTCTAATGTCTTTTGAAATTTTTTTCTCATATCCATTTAAAATTTTGTGTTTTAAGTTCAAACTAGATTATATATTAGGGTGGATCGAAAATTTTTTTTTCCGAATTTTAAATCCTACCTATGCGGAAAAGATGTTCTATGATGTACAGATTCATGAAAAAATAAAATAAAGAATTAAATTTTAAGTTAAGAACTGTCGCAAAGGGGTTGAATTTTAGAGCTTGTGGCTTTTTTAGTTAAAAAATCGAAATTAATCAATTATTTTTATTTTTAGATTTTTGACTTCTACCTATGTGGTTAAGATGGTATATGATACACAGATTCATGATAAAATAAAATAAAAATAATTAATGTTAAGTTAAAAACTGCCACAAGAGGGATGATTTTTTGAAATTGTGGCTTTTTTTGTCAAAAATCGAAATCAGTCATTTTTATTTTTAGATTTTTAGGTTCTACCTATGTGGGTAAGATGTCCCATAACATGCAGATTAATTAAAAACTAAAATAAAAGCTGAATTTCAAGTCACGAGCTTTTGCAAGGGAGTAGAACTCCAGAAATTTAAGACTTTTTTCGTAAAAATTAAAAGTTAAACAAAAAAAAAAAAAAAAAAAAAAAATGCAATTTCAAAGTCTACCTTTTTAAAAAATATGTTTTAAGGAACATCAATGAGGTAGGAGGGATTTAAAAAGAAAAAAATAAGGTTAGATGCACTGCCACAAGCGTTGTTATATTTTGTTAATAAAACCTTTTAATAGCAAAGGTCACGATGCTTTTTATCAAAGTGGAAGAAGCCTTTTAATTCAAAGAAATGTTTATTAGAATGATTGAAATCATACTTAATGATGACAAGAAAAAATCTACATACATTTAAAACTTTCTGAACTTAAAACACCATCGGAATTACAGGGGACTATAATCACTCTTCGTATTGAAGACTGGCATGAGCATTCGCGACTTCAGACCATTTCTTTTAAATCCGTCTCTGTTATGGGATCCACACACAGCAGCAGAGGCTTCTGTGACAACTTTTATTATTCTTTCTGTAGCTTGGTGTGGCAAAGAAAATTCCGGATAACTGGTAAAATAACTTTTGTAATGATTTTGCTGGGTTTTCTATTGCTTCTAAAAGTGTGCAACTAAGTGTGTCACTAAAGCATTCCGTCAGTGGAGGCTCTGTTACATTTTCCCACTCAATCAAATCGACAACCGTAGAAGAATGACTGTCCGTAGAAGTCAAAGTTTGGTAAATTAAAAATTCGGGTGTTAATATCCGCTGCAGTAGTGGAAGTACAAGCATTATGTTAATCTTTACGTGCTTTTAGAATTTTTTGAAGCGCTAATTGCTTTGTGTGATATCTGTTGTCAGCTAGCATTGATATCAGGACATTCTCTAAGTGACCAAAAAACCAGTTTTGTTTAAGAACAGGATCAATTATTTCTTTCGAATCATTTGACAAATATCGCGAAAGAAAGATTGTTTGATGCAAATGCTGCGCACCATAGATTACAGAAGGTTTTGTTTTGATCAGGAAACACATGGGAGCATATACTTTTAAAATGAAAGTCGTTACTGTTACTAATATCTCAAATGGATCCTCATAAGCTATATAGAGTCTGAGACCTCTATTTGCAGTTGTAAGCCATCTTGAGGGGCAAACATTTCCGGGGTTTCATTTAGACGTACTTTCGCTACAATGTTCCGAGTTGATGGCTTCACAAATTTCCAGTAAGTACCGCCGATCAGGGCTTCGATCCATTTTGCTGGTAACTTCACATAGTGTGTAAGTTCTAGGCAGTTTCTCGCATCCAGCCAACAATTGTCCTATTTTGCCAGTGAAGTTTTTGGACCCAGTCGCAGTTTCATCCACATGAGTAAAACGATGGAGCAAAGGAAGCTCATTCGCGTGTAACTGGCATACAAACAGTCGTAGTGGACGCTTCAGGATCAGTTCTATATTTCGAATAACACCTTCTTTTGGCATGTAGGGATGGAAGGATAAAATGAGCAAGTAAAAAATATTTTAAAGAAAAGGAAAACAAGCTGCCATTTAATCCACAGCAGTGGTGGTTGTGCCACTTCTGATTCGCTCATACCGCGGTGTGAAAAGGGCGTGTTTAGGGAATAAAATATTCCAAAATACTTACTATTATTGAATACTCAGTACTTGATAATCAATATTTATCACTTTGGAGCATTTAATTTTAGGAAAATAAGTATTTTGAATAACGAATATCAAATCAAAATTGAGCGATTTTCAACATTTTTTTTCCAAAATTCAACCCCTTTGCGGCAGTTCAAATTTTTAAATTATTTTTTTTTAGTTTATCTTTCCTTAATCCTCATGCCATAGAACATCTTTTCTGCATAGGTAGATTTGGATTAACGAAACTTTTTTTTTTCACCATAGAAGAGCGATCCACCCATGGGTGCTACTCTAAAAATTAACAAAGACTGAAAAGTACTTGGCATCATTTTGCTACACAAACATGTTAGCGCGTAATGTGTCTGTAGTTTAATGCACAAATATGTTGCTTTTTTATGTTGTAAATAACTATATAATAAAACCAAATTGCAAAATTAAGTAAAATCTAAACTTTCAGAATAGTTTTTTCGAAAAGATTTTTTGGAAGAAAACGCAATAACGAAAAAATTACTGTATTAGTTACTTAAGAAAAAAAAGCTTCGAATTCACGCTAAAAGATTCTTGACAATAAAAAGTTTCTGGTAAGAGATTCTTCGCTAAAAAATAACACTGGAAAAAACAGCTTTAAAATAATTTTCTGGATTAATGTAGCTATGATTGAAATAATTGAATTACTAGTTTTCAAGGTGCAACTAGAGAGAAAGTTATTAAGCAGTTGCTTGGTTTTTTTTTTGAATAATCTAAATGAGATATTTTTTAAAGCTTCATTTCATTTTTTGCCAAAACAAATTTCCAAATAATACGACATTTTACAGAATACGGAATTCCGTCCGTGTGGCAGCCATGGATCCACCCTATTATATACAGGGTGGTTATAAATTAACAGGAGGTGTTTGGAGCCCTCTAGCTCGCGAACTACTGGGCGAAACATCGCCAAATTTCGTAAGCGTGCATATTAGACCATGGGATTTTGATTTCTGGAATAAAAAAAATTAGTTTGAAAAATCATCACCAGGGAGAAATTTGGCGCTGTAAAAGTGTATTACACTGAATATCGCGAATTAAACTTGAAAAGATGCTGTATAAATCAATTTCGCCAAGCAAAAATGATTGTTCTTTGCAAATGAGGTTTAATATGATCGCCGTAGAATTTTCTATTAAAAAAAAAAAAATCACCACGAACAAAATAGCTTGTCTATTTAACCAAATAGAATGCAATAATTCGCATAAACGCTTTGCGTTTAGCGATCATCTGTATAAAATGACTGACTGAGAGCATTCTCATCATTCTGAGCGCAGTTGCCTCTTGATGGCTTTTAACTATGCAGGACCGCGCTTTGTTAGTGAAGCTCTACTATCAGCGTGATGAAAATGCCAATGTTACTCTTCGAGAATTTCGCCGAGTGAAGCAGTTGAAAAAAGGCCCGCTGACCATAACAAATTTAAGAAACATGATTAAGCGGTTTAAAATGACTGGATCTCTAGCCCAGCAACCAGGCTAGGGGCGCCACACTGTTAATCAGCTACAAGTTGACGAATTTGCAAATGCTATTAGAGAACAATGCTTTGATGCTATCAAAGAAACATTTCTGATATCGCAAGTTTAAAAGATATGATAATTTTAAAAGTTAGAGAAATCCATTCTGATATGTTACGAGCTGCCGTAGAAAATGTTGTGCATCGTATGCAGCTCTTACAACTTTACAATGGCGATCATATCGAACCACATTTGTGACAAAAAAAGTCATTTTTGCAAATAAAATGGATGCATATTTTGTCAGTAGCAATTAATTCTTCGATAATCAGAATAATACACTTTAACAGCGCCAAATTTTCCCCTGGTGGTGATTTTTTAAACTAATTTTTTTTATTCCAGAAATTAAAATCCCATGGTCTAATATGCATGCTCACGAAGTTTGGCAATGTTTCGCCCAGTAGTTCGCGAGCTAGAGGGCTCCAAACACCTCCTGTTACTTTATAACCACCCTGTATATGTGGTCATTAGTGCTGGGCGATATATCGCAAAATATCGGTATAAAGCAATCACCGCGATAACGGTTATATCATTAAGCGTTTTTCCGATAACCCTTTTTTCCCAGTGTAACGCGATATATCATGATATATCGTCATACACCGCATCGTGATGCGTCACGGCATTTCCCAGTCTCCGATTAACCGCCTTCCCCGAAGCAACGCGAATATTTGGAGGAAGGAGGAAACGTCGGCATTACTGAATACTTCGCGATAAGTCGTAGAGATCGGGGGAAGGGATATACTCCGAAGAGTCGCGGAAAATGCATTCTGTGGTTCTTCACGATGAGTCGGGGAAAGGGTCTATTGAGATATACCACGAAGATTCGACGGAAATGCGTTCTGGGGTACATCATGGCTCATGGTTACGCATTAGCCGCCTCGCAAAACGTCGTGATGTAAAGCAGCGGTGTTTGCGCAGGGATGTTCGTGCGGCTTTGCCGTCTTCTTGTGTTCTACCATTGTTGGTCCATTGTCTTCGTTACAGATTTTAGCTATTGCTCCCGTTTGGGCGCAGGAGCGCCGGCAGATTCATGCATGGGGGGTGCTCCCGAAAAAAAAAAAAAAGAAACTAAAAAATTGCTTTTTTT
This sequence comes from Uloborus plumipes, assembly GCA_038373865.1. NCBI lineage: Eukaryota > Metazoa > Arthropoda > Arachnida > Araneae > Uloboridae > Uloborus > Uloborus plumipes. The sequence continues at coordinate 37,030 of JAXGGA010006259.1, forward strand.
TTTTTTTCACTCAGAACAATTGCAAAAAAAAATTTTTTTCTTGTCAAAAAGTTTTCGATCAAATAATGCTTCTAGATTTGTTTTAACACAAGTATTTTTGTAACATTTTTATTTCAGGTGCAAAAAACAAAGAACTTTTTTAAAAGTTTAAACATTTGAAAACATTGAAGTTCATTATGTTTTAAAATTATTTTTTATTTTTTAAATTTATTTATTTATTAGTATTCAAATTTATTTATTTATTATTATTCAAATTTATTTATTTATTATTATTTAAATTTATTTATTCATTATTATTTAAATTTATTTATCTTCTTTTTTTTTTGTATTTATTGAAATTATTTTGCGAGCTAAAAAACAAAACATGTTTAAATATTGCTATTCATGTTTTTGCATGCCATTTATGTTTATATTTTATTTTGGGAAGGGAAATATTTTGCTCAAGTATGTTGGAAGACATTTTATCTTCATTGATTCTATTAAAATTACTTTCTTTGCTCAATTACAAACATTTGGATTTTTTATGTCCTAAAAGTACATGTTTGTTTTTTTTTTTTGAAATTTTTGTAGTTTTTCCTCCTATTGCTATAAAAATGAATAAATGAAATTTAAAACTGATATAGAATAACTTCAATGCATTAGTATAAATTTAGAAATAAATTCAAAAGATTAGGAAAACAGAAAAATCCCTATTAATAAAATTACAATAAAAAATTTCCTTTTCCTTAAGGGTCATTCCACATCAAATCCAGGGCTGCGGAGTCGGAGGAAAAATGGTCGACTCCGACTCCGGGATTTTAAAACTTGACTCCGACTCCTGCTTTTTTTTTAATTATTTATTTTTTTACCCAAATGTGAAGAGGGAAAAACCCTAAACAAAGGTTGAAATATTAAGTCCATTTTTAAAAGTTTCATTTCTATTCATGGTCGTAGCTAGGACTCACTTTAGGGGGGGGGTAGCAAGCTGGGGTATTCCAGTTGGAGGTCATGGGAGGTCATTGTGACCTCTCAAAAAGTTCAATTTTCCCAAGATTTCTCGCAGGTAATTTCCTAACATTTACATAAATTCTCGGAGGTCACTGTGACCTCCTAAAAAGTTCATTTTCTCCTGAGCAAAAGACAAGTGCCGCTCTTGTCATTTGACTCCGTACAAAACTAATCCTTTTCTTGTTAAATGGCCTTTATTTTAACACATTGTATTTTGCTGCAAATATTTCTTATTCACTTGCATAAGCCCCATAGCAATTCGTTTCACAATGCAGACCCGCCATTTGGAAGCCCTTTTTAATAATCCTAGAGGCTTAGGATTTGGATGCTGAAAATTTGTATCTGTTAGTTTCAAAGACATGTTTTCACCTCTATAAAATTTCATCCAAATCGGAGGTGGTCGGAGTCGGAGTCGACATGTTTTTCAGCGACTCCGACTCCTTTGGTCCAAAATCAGTCCGACTCCGACTCTTCGACTCCGCAGCCCTGATCAAATCAACCACAAAAATGGGATTTTAACACCCACCATCTCGGATTTTGATGAAACTTGGTATATTTCCTTCCTTTGTAGTCATAAGCAACCCCTTAAATTTTTTTCTTTCTATCTCGATGCGTTTTGATTTTACAGCCTGTTGAAATTTTGCGATTTTGCATTTTTTGTCATTTTCGAGACACATAAACTGAGCTGATGTTGTTTATGAAAAAAAATTGTACCTGGGTAACTAATGGTTTAATCTTTTAAAATTTTTTTACAGAAATTGTGAAGACTTTGAGCATGTAAATAAAAAATACTACAATAGTCTTAGTCTGTATGAATTTTTTTAAAAAAATTTCAAAATTGAAAATTTTGAACTTTTTTTGTCAAAAAAAGGCTTTGTCAAAATTTTAAATTTCAACATGAGGGTCGTCTTTAAAAATTCTAATTTTTTTTTTACATGATCATGGATATGTACTCTAATTTATCCAATGAAATTTTTTTTGGGTATTTTAGGGATTCAACCCCCCTCCCCCCTCTTATTCTAGAAAAGAAAAACGTAAAACATCACACAAACAAGCTCTTCCTCCTATTTAAAAACAGAATTGTCATCAATTAACACACAAATTTAAACATGAAGTATGTTGAATATTCAACTAAAAATTAAAATTAAAGATTTTTTTTTCAGTTGAACTAGTTTAAATAATTTAATAGAGGAATTCTGGAAATGAGATATCATGAAATTTAATACTTGCACACAACAATCGACTCATACAGATTACTAGCTTGTAGTCAAGACAACTTAAAAATTATAAATTTAGCTTGACACTAAACCACTAATTATACTATTTCCAGCACTTTCTGGACCCCCCCCCCCCCATGTTTGAAAAAAAAAATGTCTGAATTACTTTTACTTCTGTGCAAAGAAATATTCATCTTTCTTTTTCTTGAAATAATATTGTAGACCCCTTAAGAAATAATATAGCCAGCTTTTTGGTAATATTTTTTAAATTAAGTAAATTACCTTTCCTTCACTCATAGCAAAGTAAGATCAAATTAGTATAGGGGAGAGCGGGGCTAAAAGTTCCGTTTTTTGATCAAGCTCAAAATTCGTTTTGAAAACTTCGTTCTAGAATTAATATTCCGAGGTTAAAACTTAGTATTATATGTCCCTTTGATATACAGACTGTTTTTTGAGTTGTATTTTGTAAGGTTTTTTAATAATTAATTTTATAGCAAGTAAAGCCGAAAAGGAACAACTAACCCCGTCTTGGGGCAAGTTGTTCCGTGGTTGGGGCAAATTGTTCCGATATTAACAAGACGATGAATAACGATGCTGATTTCGAATTTAACCACGTTGCGAGATGAATAACTCCTTAAAAACATAATTTGTATTAAAAAAACAATGGTTGATATTAGTATGACGTTATGTACGGCTGTATGACTGTATGTACGTATGTTATGCATGTGCGTATGTAGGTATGTCGCGTAACTCAAAAACTGTATACCGTAGAAGATTCTAATTTGATATGTTGGCTTTGATGGAGGTCTAGTTGTGTACCTCCCCTTGTGGTTGCATTCGAATGTTCCCGGGGGGGGGGGGGCTTACCCTTCTTTGGTGTAAATCAGTGTTAATTTTAATGTAGATAAAAGTGATATGAATTGGCACAGTCACTTGACGATATATCGCCAAGCTTTTGGTCGCCAAGTGTTTGACGCCAACTTGGTGACAGCTCGCCAAGTTGGTGACAAATTTGCTGAAGAAAATGATTTCTTGAATTTCGGTTCAATTTTTGCGCTATTGGCGATATTTTGCGAAAAATCCACTGAATGCTGTTAAAATCGGCCATATTTAGAAAATTAGTTTACGCTCAAGAAAAAAAATGGCAACCCATTTTTATTCAACTTTTTTTTACCATTCTTTTTTTTCACGCTAATTAGAACAGACGATTTCTGTAAATCCAATTTGAAATTGATTTTTAATAACTTAAAAACGCCTGTATCTTTTTGCCGGATGAAGCGGTTAGTAATTTCCAAAGCTGCGCGAGAAAATTTCCTTTAGGACGTATTTTCTTCGATCTTTCTGATGAGACCTTTGCTTTGAGGCTTTTCCTGTTACGACGGGATTTAAAACTTTTTTTGGCGATTGATTTCTTTTTTGCACTAGATGCCGGCAAAATATCGACTTTAATAATGCAATCGGGACTTATAGACACGCGTTGCTTGACAAAAGTTTTATTCTCAAGGTAGACCGTGCAAAGCCGGGCAACGCATCTAGTAAATAGTAAATTATAACACATTAATATGGTAAAATACAGTTAATACAGTGCAACAAATGAAAATTACATATAATAACTAACAGCTTCAACAGCTAATAAGCTAAGATAATTGGTTCAGTCTTCAGTTATAACAGGGAGCTATCTAGAACTTCTAATACGATTCTCCGAAATTATGACTTTTATATCAAAGTATGAAACATATTTCGATAGCTTACATGGTTCGCTTTTCGAAAATTTTATATCTAATATATATCTATCGGATAGACTGAATATTTCTGGATTTATGTTTGATGAAATCTCACTTTCGGTCTTCACAGTAGCATATAATATTTATTTATATGTGTATTAAGTCACTGCATCACTGGTTCAGATGAATAGGGCAAGACGTTTCTTCGGGATAGTTGCTAATTTTTCTGGGACAAGTTGTTCCGCGGAACAACTTGCCCCCAAAAAAGGGAACAACTAGCCCCAAAAGCACATGTCTTTAAAACATTAAATTATAGGTTAGATAACGAAACGTAAATAGTTTCAGCGTAGGATATAAGGGTGCACAATCTATCTTCATGTAAAAAAACCAAAAAGCTAAACATTAACTATTCAATTTCGGGCGAAAGACCAAAAACACCAAAAACAAAAATATTTACTTTCGTAAATCAGTAATGCACGTGCTCGGCTTTTGATACACCGGACGCCACTGGGCTGGCTAAAATGGCCTCCATTTGTGCGCTATAACATTCTATTTCACGACGTATTTACAAAATACTTGTATCTTTTTTCTTAGCTGAGTTATTTCAAAGGGAACAACTTACCCGCGGAACTTTTAGCCCCGCTCTCCCCTACATGCACATCTTTTATTCATTACTTTGAACTTTTATCTTTTTTTTATAATGAAAACCAGAACTTTATGCAGATTATTTTCCCTTCTGCATAATCATATATTTGTCTCTTCAACAGATTTATGTTTTTTTTTTTTTTTAATGAAAATTCAAAAGTAAATATGAACTAGAACTACTTTTGTCCAGGTTTTTTTTTTTCTGGCTTTAATGCCTCATCCACTGTTGGAGGTCTAAGCAAGTGCACTTCAAAAAGTGCAATAAATTGAAGAGAAAAGATACTCATAAAATATATCATTGCTTCAAAATAAAAATGACTTAAAACAACATACTGATCTTGATAAAATAAATGCAGAAGATGGGAGGAATCAAGAAAAATAACTAATTTACACAAAAGCAGGTCTCAATCTCACTGCCATAATATAAACTTACTAAGTATAAACTATACAGCTTGCAGATCAGCTGATCCCTTTTAATGAGCTAGTAAAACACCCATAAAATTAGGGGATGACAGGCAAATGTCATTTGTACAAATGCAAGTTTATTAGGAGCCATTTATGATCAGATTTTTTTTCCTTTTAAGAATAAAAGGGATTAAGCAGTGAACATATGAAGCACTTAAGAAAATAGAACATTTTTAGGGGGAAAAGAGATTCTTGCAAAACCTTTTGATTGTAAACAGTTCTTTTCATGATTCTAAACATTTTGAGCTCATTATAATAATAAAATAAAGTTGAATCAAACCTTTTCTGTTTTACTTTATTAGATGAATGAAACAAGTTCAGAGCTGAGAGAGTGTCTATTTTTGAATTTGTATTTCAGTTTGTCCTTTGCTTAGTTGCTTAGAAGAACCATTGCTGATCAGATTAGTATTTTACTTGTGTTTTCAACTAGATTGTGTTTTAACAAATGATTTAGTATGGATGTATCGATATGCAGTATAGGAAAATTAACTGTAAGTGAATGTCATACATTAATTTTCACTCATGACATAGGAATAAAGAATATCGATTGTTTAAGTGAGGAAGAAAAAGAATTATTGAGTGCAAGACTTGACTGTGAACTAGATTCAGTTCAAAATATTTGTTTTCACCATGAAAATGTATTCTTGAAGAAGTATGAATTGAAATACAAAGTTTGTAGTGATCCATTGAAAAGGCATTAAGTACAAATCAAAAACTCCCTGCGTCCTGTTACATTGCAGCAATCTAAATGTTTAACTGCGAAAGGGTTAAAATTGAAACCAGGGGGAAAATTGTGCCGTAACTGTAGAGAAATCATTTATAAAATTGATGAGACCTTCTAGTGAAATTCTTACATCCAAATGGACCTTCCCCTTCATTTTACTGGCCTAGTTCTGTTGATATATGTGAAATTCCATTTCCTCATGCACTTAGTGTTGTGGAACCAGCACATACAATAACTGGAAGGACATACACCTTTTCTAATGAATGTATGCTCTCAGTGGAAAGGGAAATGAAAAACAGACACATGTAGAAGGAAGGAATATAAGAATTATGAGCTGGTATTTATAGAATTTGTAATATTTTGGGTAAATTGATTTGTTATAAATTAGAATTGTATGAAAAATTTCATTTTAATGTTGTCTTAAATTTTCATTATGTGATATTCAGTTTATTACGAGATAACCAGAAATTAAAATTAATACAAAACCACAATATTTTAAATTACTAAAAAAAGTAAAAACTATTCTTAATAGCAAAAAAAGATTTTCTGAGGTTAATTAAAACTATAAAAATTGAGCCATTAATTTTTTGGAGCGTAAACTGTCATTTTAAGAAAAAGAAAGATGTATTTTTGCGTAGCACAGAAGTAAAAGTAATTGAAAAAAAGTCTCACAGTAACTTTTTTTTTCAAGCATGGGGGGGGGGGGGGTTCTGAAAATAGCATAATCAGTGGTTTAGTGTCAAGCAAAACTTTTAATTTTTAAGTTGTCTTCACTACAATCTAGAAATCTGTATAAGTCAATTGTTGTATGCAAGTATTAAATTTCATGATATCTTATTTCCAGAATTCCTCCAATTTAAACTATTTCAACTGAAATTTTTTTTTTTTTTTTAATTTTTAGAGTTTGAGTTGAATATTCAACATACTTCATGTTTGAATTTGTGTGTTAATTGATGACAATTCTGTTTTTAAATAGGAGGAAGAGCTTGTTTGTGTGATGTTTTACGTTTTTCTTTTCTAGAATAAGAGGGGGGAGGGGGGTTGAATCCCTAAAATACCCAAAAAAATTTTCATGGGATAAATTAGAGTACATATCCATGATCATATAAAAAAAAAATTAGAATTTTTAAAGACGACCCTCATGTTGAAATTTAAAATTTTGACAAAGCCTTTTTTTGACAAAAAAAGTTCAAAATTTTCAATTTTGAAATTTTTTTAAAAAAATTCATATAGACTAAGACTATTGTAATATTTTTTATTTACATGCTCAAAGTCTTCACAATTTCTGTAAAAAAATTTAAAAAGATTAAACCATTAGTTACCCAGGTACAATTTTTTTTCATAAACAACATCAGCTCAGTTTATGTGTCTCGAAAATGACAAAAAATGCAAAATCGCAAAATTTCAACAGGCTGTAAAATCAAAACGCATCAAGATAGAAAGAAAACAATTTAGGGGGTTGCTTATGACTACAAAGGAAGGAAGTATACCAAGTTTCATCAAAATCCGAGATGGTGGGTGTTGGGGTGTGGTTGAACTGACATGGAATCACCCTTAATTGGTATATTTTTAACGGTATTTTCAATCTATTAATTTTACAAAAAGAAAAAAAAATCTCTATTGCCTCCATTTTACACTGCAAATAATGCTGCAACCCAACCTCCAAATTTAGCAGCTTTAAATCTGGAAAAATGTAACTAATGCCAAAAAAATGTGTGGTTGGTAGTTGATGCATTTTTCCTGCTCTCTTTTGGAAGTGTTATCCACAGTTCTGGAAGCGAAGGATATTAGGAAAGCATTACAGAAACACGCCCTCCCCCCTCCCGGGGGACGTGTATACGCTTAATTTAATGGGAAAAAATATTTCGAAACATCGCGATATATCGGAACATCGCGATATTACACCAGCGATATATCGCGATGTTAAATCTGATACATCGCCCAGCACTAGTGGTCATATAAGTTGTTTTTAGAGTTTAACATGGAAGTAAGAATTTTGAAAGTTTTAATATTTTGCATTTATGTGATGTGATTGGTTTTTGATTGCACCTGGAAAACAAGAAATCGAGTAATTTTTGAAAAATAAATGTATTATAATTTGAAAAAAAAAAAAAAATATACATATATATATATATATTTTCTTCTATTTTGTTTGCAGATTATTAGCATCTGGATAACTTATAGATATCGACAGCAAAAAGACCCGAAACTGGATCCTAGTCTTTTATTCATATAAAACTTCAATTATCTTTTATTCTTCATGCTTATGATACATACGATTTTATAATTTTTCACAATAAAATCAAAATAATATAAATTCAAATAAGGTATATGGAATTTTTATCTGGCAATGTATTTATATTAAACACATTGATAAACCAATGAAATTAGAATTGAAGGTAAGAAATGAATTTCAAATATTTTGAAATCCATTTTTTTGTGGTTTGGCTTTTCATTAAGAGTTATTACTGATATAATTTATTGAATAATTTATGTTATTTTAAATGTTTGTAAGGAAGTCAGCGGTATTTTTTTGGATGTATCTATTTGTATTCTCCAAAATTATCAAATAAAAAACAAATTCCTGATTATCCATGAGCCTTTTTTCAAAAAATCCTATCCTTTGGATGCAACATATTTCTACAATGTAAAAATTTTGACCCATTTTACAAAACTCCATTTTAATATGGAAAAATCTTTGGTAGGATCTGAAAAGGTAGTGGAACCCCCCCCCCCCTACACTATATACAAATAATTTTGTTTTTAACTAAACACTCAGTGGTGGATTTTAAGGGTTTGGTTTTCTAAAAATCTTGAAAGGAGACACATATTGTTAAGTGAAAGAAAAAATTTTCAGTTAATAAGTTTCCTGCAGGGTATTTAAAGTCTTCACAGGCTAGATGTGGCCTGCGTGCGGTACCTTAAACACAACTGATGAACAGATGATAAACAAAGTGTTAAAATATGAATTTAAAGAGTGCTTATTTCATATTAAATACCTTATTTAGTATTTAAGAAGAATTTTTCAGAAGTGCATTCAGTTTAATTATTGTAGAATAGTTCCTTACCACGCAGATACAATAGTGTAAATTTTTTTCTTTATGTTCCATGCGTTAGTAAATTTTTTTTATATTGTAGCTTTATGTACCATATGTCACGTACGTACACATTGTATAACCACTTTATTTCCTTAAATGGCATACTATTTTCCTTAATACAGTTTTTTTGGTTATTTGCTAAATTCAGAACAATCTGAAACTCTGAACTGCCTATGGTCCTAATTAGTTGAATTTCTGAGGTTCTACTGTGTTTGTGTTAATTTGTTCTTCATTTTCTTAAGTTGTGAATTAGCTATAAAACTGGATTGTACATGATAGCTGAGTCCGTCTATTTCATGGATGATCAGGAGTTTATTTTAATATAGTAAGTATGTCAGAAATTTTTTAGTGGTTTATGTAATGACAAAAGTATTGTCTTTGTTTCATAAAAAATGATGCAAAATAGGAAGGATTAATTTGCACTTCCGGTATCACTCCACCTGGTATAATCATATTAGGTGACTGGAGCATTCTTGCATTTTGTTCACATTAACTCCAAGTCTAGCATTATTCACACTATCTACATCACATTCTTCATTCATTTGTGTTCTGTTTTTTAGTTAATAAACAAGAAACTAGAATCACTAGATTGTAAAAATTAAGTGGTGGAGCTTTATTTTTTACTTCTTTGAAATTGCATAACATTTTACTTGTATTGTTGCAGTCATAGGTTACATATTTTTTCCCCTGAAGCTCATAGAGCATATTATCAGTGAATGACAATTTTTGCTAGAAAGGCACTGAGAAAACAAAAATCATTTAATTTTTGAACAAGAAATCAAGTGCAATTAAATGGCACTGTATCCCATGAATAATTATTTATTTTATGTTCTACCAATCACACTACAGAGAAACCAAATTCAGTTGTAGCTGAAATCCAATGTAATAATTTTATTTTGTGTCACATTGGGTAAGAAACAGGAGTTCAGTTAACTGAATCGTGTGGGACATAGTGAGCTTCCTGTACTTTTACTATCATGAGTTCCAAATGAAAAAACTTCTTAGTACAAAATTGTATCACAGCTATAAAAATGTTCAACATTTTTTAAAATAACTTTTTGGCTTGTGTTTTATGTCAGTATTCTTTATTTTATTTAATTATTTTTTTGTAGTATATACATGTGAATGTGTGTATTGGGGTAAATTCATAAATTATCTGGTACTGTAAGAACACAGAAATAATAGAATTTTTTTGAAAGGCAATTTATTTTTCCAGAAAAGTAGTGCTGGAACAGCTTTCTGGTACCAATTTACCCTGGAATAATGTATATATATCTGTACACACCAACGACACACAACAAATTGTTTTTCCATTAGTGTTCATCATTATACCTTTTGTATAATCGAAAATTCTGTGCAACTGAATTAACTCAAAGAATTGTCGTGTATTTTTTCTATTAACCATTGGAAAATTTTAGTTGATTTTCAAAATAATCTTCATAGATTCAAAAAAAAAAAAAAAAAGTAAAATATTGTTAAAAAAATACATTAAATATAAAATGTATGTAAAGTACCGTATATACTCGCGTATAGGTCAAAAAATTTAGTTGAAAGTTAGGGGGTCGACTTATACGCGGGGCAGAAATTTCGAAAATTTTTCCCGAACAACTTTGGAAAAAAACACTCAAAAACAAGAAGATTTTTCAGATTCAGTCCAACTATTTTAAACAGACGCAAAAGAAGTAAATCCTCATACATTCTACTGTATTTTTGCATGGTCTGATTGTGAAATAAAGAATAAATATTTACAATAAACGACCAACGTCGTGAAAAAAGCAACAAATAGCAAAAATCGTTGCTGCAAAATCGAACCCTTTACAAAAATCGCGATTGCAAAAATGAACTTTTTTTGTGAAAAAGAATAACAATAGTGTTATTTTCAACACAAGAATGCTCACTGCATTCTATTTCCCTTCTTTTTAAAACGCTTATATATTTAAAAATCGCGGTAAAACGTTTCCGGATCGGTCTCGTTTTACAAAAATCGAGATCACAAAAATGAACTCTTTTGGTGAAAAGGAATGACAATCGTGCTGTTTTTAACACAAGAATGTTCCAGTGCATTTCAATTTCCTTCTTTTCAAAACATTTATATTTAAAAATCGCGGCAAAAGGATCCCGATCATTTCAGAAAGTGCGGTCTCGACTTATACGCGGGTTTTCGATTTTTCCCCGATTTTCCTTAAAAAAGTAGGGGGGTCGACTTATACGCAAGTATAGACGGTAAATAAAATCCGCAATTTTTTCAAACTTTTTTTTACAATTAATGACTAAAATGTAGTTATTCAATTAAATTTTGTGTAATTATGCATAAATCTGGGTAAAAGTATTATATGTTTGACGTTTTTGTTTGTGTGCATATTTTATATTTTTGGAAGTGAAAGGTTTTTACTAATTTGACTCCGGGCGAAATTGTAAATGGTGCATTATATTTTTTACAAGTTTATTTTTTAAATTATTATTTTTTTAAATTTCAGTATTATTTGTTCCAAATTACAGTAAACCCTTGATTATTATCTGTTATTAAGCTTAAATGAAATTAATAAATACATTCTTTTAAATGAATATTCAACAAATGAAAAAAAGACTAATTTTTAATTTAAAAATAACAATCCATGCAATTTGAACTATTTTTTGATTTCAAATGGTTATTTTTCAATAACATTGTGAATAAATTCAACTGGAAAAAATATTTTCTCAATTGCTCAAGAGCATTAAATATGGGAACAGAAACATGTACTTTTCTATTTTTTAACACTCATTGCAATTAAAATACTATGAAAAAAGAAATTATTTTAATTGATAAACAGCTATCTATTCATTTTGTCTTTAAATTTGTTTTCAATTTTAACATTTTCAAAATTTGTTGTGTTTCTTTTACCAAAGCCTATATTACTGTTGCTCTGAGGCAAAGATGCCTGATAATTATTTAACTTATCAAAAAAAAAAAAAAAAAAAAAAATAGAGATTCCCCCTGAATCAACTGTCAAAGTCACAATCTATCACTGTAAACTTAAAATAAAACAATTTAATTTTATGGTTAACCAAAACATTTTCCTTTTGCTAATACTATAGTTCAGTCTTTGTGTACATTTATTCAAGAGTAAGCTATGTCTTTTGAATCAATACTATACACAGGGAAGAAAAAGATACTTCAAGGTTTTACTGTAGTTTTAAATTGCATAAGAATTTCTGTTTGTAAATTTTAGTTTAAGTTAAGTTTTTACTTAGTTCACTTGTATAAGTAATGATATTCTTAGCATTTGATTAAAACTGCTATGAAAATATACTAGTCAATATGTATTTTTAAAAGTTATTTCTTTGTATTTGTAAATACCATTTCTAAAAAATAAAAGACTTTCAATCAAATATTTTCTGAAATATCAGTGTTGATAGTTTTATATTAATTTTAAAGTTTGACATATTATTTCCATACTGGTTCATTCCAAAGAGGAAAGAGCATTTTACTCACATCTACTCTTTTCTCAATATTTGGCCATAAGAAATTATATAGAAAGTTTGATCCTGCTCCAGAGAAATGAAGTCCATCTATGAGGAAGTTCTGCCAATTCTGTAGAATTGTAAAAAACATTTTTTAGTTATAAATTTTCCCAATGTTATAAATAATCATAAAATGCATAATTTTATCAAGTAGCATGTTACAGCCTCCAAGCCAGGGCTAAGGTAGAACTGCGTGCATTATACTGCCAACTCGGTTATACCATCCAGAGATAGCAGTTTTTTTTCTCATTAGGACTCATCAGTCTGTATTAGACAATAATCAAGCTGGAGGCAGAAATCATCTTATAGAAGCTAAGATTGTCAACAAACTGGGAGTTTAAGTAAAAAGCTCCCCAGCAAGAAACCGCAGCAATGATATGGTTCAACTCTTAAATTGAAGGCAAATCTTCAATTTAAGAGTTGAACTGTACCAATATACAGGGTGTCCACTCCAATCGTGGACCAATAGCTTATTTCTAAACCGTTAGAGATAAGCATATAGTTTATTTAGGAAAAAATCTCCAAATTATGAAAGGAATTTTGGGTCTATTCAATGTTTTTCAAAAAATCAAATTTTGAAAGAAATACAAAATTTAAATTTTTATACAGCCCCCCAGTTCTATCAATCATATTTAGTAAAATATTCTTGACACGGCAACGTTTAAAACTAAAAAAAAATCATTCTTCTACCACAAAAATTGACCCAGTTATGACGTTTTGAAAAATCAAGATTTTGAAGGATTTCGCATACGGTCCCTTTAAACGATCTCTCGATGACGTTACAGTGTTAAGAATGTTTTACTAAAGATGATTGATAGGACTGGGGGGGCTGTTTAAAAATTTAATTTTCGTAACTCTTTCAAAATTTGATTTTTTGAAAAACATTGAATAGACCCAAAATTCCTTTCATAATTTTGAGATTTTTTCCTAAATAAACTATATGCTTATCTCTAATGGTTTAGAAATTAGCTATTGGTCCACGATTGGAGTGGACACCCTGTGTATTAAATTTAATGTGTAGTTATTTCGATACATATGTATAACATGAGTAAAGAAAACATAAATAAAGTTAATGTTTATAAAAAAAAATAACTGGTTAGGATAGTCTTGATAGTTTTTTGTAGAGCATTAACCAATTCATAATCACTCACGTCACACTTATGACAGGATTTTCCTTCAGAAAGATTTTTTGCGCTTGTCAATGAACGGCTCAAAAGTTTCAAATTTGCAAGTTTTTGACTATGTGTGTTATTGATGTCTGCATCCTCAATGTTTGTACTCCTTAGTGGCTTCTAACAGTTTGCTATTCAGTGAACTATGAATGGTAGGAATTTTAAGAACTTCACTGGTGAGAAAGGGCTCTGAAACCAATTGCAAAAAATGTCTCCAGTGGCCCAAGCAGCTCTACTAACATGCAAAAATGCAGATCAATGCATGCAATCTCAGGAGTTCCGATTTTGAAATAAGGGAAACTTATCTATTTGCAATTGTAGGGGGGGGGGCAGCATCCGCGTATAAATTAAATAAAGGCATCAAATCTTAAATCGCGTATAATTAAACGTGCATAAAACGAGAGTCTGTAATTTAATAGCTTAGTGCAGTGTTTCTCAACCTTCATCTCACGTACCACTTGGTTGTATATCAGGCTATATTGTACCACTTCGTAAAAATTATTGCATTCCATGAAAATTTTTATTGCGATTATGTTTATTTATTTGCATTATTCATTTTATAGGGTGACCATGAATGCACATCACATACTAAAAGAAATTGAAACACGCCTAAATGTCATGCGCTATCAAACTCATTGCACATTATGCAAGTGTTTGTTCAAAGTTTCATATTCCTCAAATATTTTGCTGCAGGCTTATTCCACGCCAAATCAACCACAAAAATGGGATTTTAACACCCACCATCTCTGATCTTGATGAAACTTGGTATACTTCCTTCCTTTGTAGTCATAAGCAACCCCCTATTTTTTTTTCTTTCTATCTTGATGCGTTTTGATTTTATAACCCGTTGAAAGTTTGCGATTTTACATATTTTGTCATTTTTGAGACAAATAAACTGAGCTGATGTTGTTAATGGGTCATTCCATTTTAAATCAACAAATTTTCAAAAAAGTTGTCGCATCACCATTTTTGATTTTGATGAAAGTTGCATGTGTATTCCTTTTACTTCCCAGAGCTCAAAATAGTGTTCATTTTATTTTTAAAAAATTTACCCTTTGATATATGGGCCATTTTTGTTGTTGGCAACAGCGAAAATCGGGCGTTTTGATGCTTTGTCTTGTGAACTATAACTTTTTTTCTATCAAAGATTTTGAGCTCAAATATAGCTCATTGGAAAGCTAAGAAAAAGATCTTTTTATATATGCTATCAATAAATTTCAGATTTAAAAAAAATATTTATTTTTTCAAGGTCAAAGTTCACGACGAAAATGATATTTTTTACTACTTTCGAACATTAAAAAACCCATGAAGGGATCAAAGTAACAAGCCAATTTTTTCAATATATATTCATAGTCATGGTTACTTACTGTATAAAAAAAATTGGCTTGTTACTCCACCCCCTTTATGAGATATGTTCCCCCAAAGTTGTAAATTTAAAAAATCCAATTTTCAACGCTAAAAAAAAGCTTGTGGAGAGCAAGATAAAATTTTTTTTAGTTGTAGTATTTTAAGTACTTTTTACCAGCTTTCCAATAAAACAAAAGTTGCTTTGTTTTTCAAAGGCGTTTGGTAGATATAAGGGACTGAACTTTCAAAAAATTGCACAAAAACAACACGATTATTTTCATTTTTTTAAATCTTTTTTTTTTATTTAAATGTAATTATATAGCTTATTCTTTGCCTTAAATGCTAAAAAAAGACTAAGAAGAGCAATGAAGAAACATATTTAAAGTTTAATAAGATAATTTAATATTTTTAACACCTGGGAATATAGAATACCAATAAACTTGTCTGATTTTTAAACATCTGATTGCTACCTACAACAGGACTGAGCATTTCTCAACTTGTCCATCCAATTTTCAAATTCCCGGATAATTCCAGGTTTTCCCCGTTTTCCAGGTCTGTGGCCACCCTGTTCTTTTTTAATTATAAAAAGAAAAACAATTTATTTTCTTACTGTAACTAGATATTTTTATACAATAAATTCAATGTGATTCTTGGGCTTGTTTCAACGAGCATGATTTTTTGAAATGTACCGACGGCTAGCGGCTGAATTTAAAAGTTCACTGTAAAAGATAAACAATACTGATTGCCATATTTTTGGTCATCAACTATACATATTTACAGTTTTACTGTGTGCCATTGTTGATTGAAATATATTTTTTGAATTAAAGGAAAATACTTTCCATGACATATGTTTTGATAAACGTATTTTAAATGTCTGCCATTATTGATTGTTTTTCAAGTACCATCAACCCAGGCGCGGATCCAGAGGGGGGGGGGGGGTCATGACCCCCCCCTTTAACTGACAAAATATAGCAAAATTTGCATTTTTGATACTTATATTACGAAAAAATTGTCAAAACCCCCCATTTTTGCCCAAAAATTGCACTTTGACACCCCCTTTTCCGAAAATGACTCCCTCCTTAGCCAGAAGCTGGATCCGCCCTTGCATCAACTAGCAAGTCGCCTGCCACTAATGGTACGCATACTACAGGTTGGGAAACACTGGCATAGTGCTAAAAAAGGATAACAAAAAACAACAAGGTTTAAAACAGCATAAGTTTACAAAAAATTATGGACAAGTGTTTAAGGTACAAAGAACTTTTCCTTGAATGCAGGGGCGTAGGAACCGGGGGAGCTGGAGCTCCCCCTGGAATATTTCAAACCGGCTCAGCTCCCAGGGAAAATTTTCTTACTATAAATTTTGTACCATATTTTTTACCTTCAACCTGATTTCAAAAGTGTAAGCTACAGTACTGTGCAAATTAAATGGAACAAATGCATTTTTCTGAATTGTTCCATCCTTAGGAGCTTCATATATTCTCAACATTATCAAAAATCGTCCAAAATTATGTTTTTAAACTTATAATTTAGAAAAATTGCCTGGAATGATATTGCCACCCCAGTTCCCGCCCCTAATGTGACCAAAGATGGCCTACAATTCGCTTTTTAGACTTCTATTTCAAAAAAATTCTATCATCTAAAGTCACCAAAAATCTTCTTAAGTCATTGTTTTGAAATTACCATTTGGAGATTTTTCTGGAAGAGAAGTTTGAGACTTCCTATTTCTGAGCAATATTAGATCTAAAACTAAGTTCATATTAAAAATGTATAAGTGTACTCAAACTTGTCGTCTTTCTGACGAAAGAGATACTTAGTAATGCTTTAAATTACTTTTTATCACAAAAAATGTCAATTCGAAACTTAATGATTTTATAGTTGAGCTTGTGATTAAAGAGAGAAAAATTGTGTCTTCGCCCCCCCCCCCCCCAAGAAAGTGGAAATATCTGGCATTGCGCCGCACCGGGCTCCCCCCTGTTTTTACAAAGCTCCTACGCCACTGCTTGAATGCAAAAAGATGTGAAATTATGGATGGAAAGACATTCAACTGAAGGCTCATGCATTTTTATCTAATTGCTTTTGTCTGATGTTTTGACATCCATACGCTCATATCTTTTTCTATTGAAAAGAGCTTTCATGAGACCCCAAAACAAGTGCCTACATTTTTTTGCAAATTAATGCCATTTAAAAGAGTGTCGATTTTAGTTTAGTGCTGTACTTTTGGTTTCAAAATAATGAAATTAAATCTTACTTCTTCTTTTACCATTGCATGATACAAATCCACAACATCTACTTGACACTCTTCTCCAACTCTAATGCATTCATTAACATATTGAGCGACAGTTTCATTATCTCTAGTTGGTTTAACACGACCTAAAGAGACAAGAAGTATAATACTGAAGGGGAAAAAAACCTATCAAAATAATATAATAACTAGTGGTTAATAAATGTTTCATTTTCTTGATATCTGCAGGGTGATTTATTAAACTTGTGTCCCAACTTTGAGAAATTTTAAGAGAATGTAAGCAACCCAAAATATCTCGACAATTATACAATTACATGGGATTATAAATGCAAGGTACCAGCACAGGTGTTCTCGTTGCTGTTATACCTTTGGGGGCCAAATTCAAGGTACAGGGGTGCAAATGACCAAATGTGGTTTGGGAGCCTCTTCGGGAGCAGGGAAAATACCATTTGGGAGCATCAGAATTGTGTTTAGGAGCAGGCTCGAATAAGATACTATGTGACAGTGATAAACACATACATTTATAGTAATTTAAATCTGTACCTTAATGAAAGAACAACCAATGTCAAAAATTTGATGTTTTTAGTTTTTTATCGTAATGGAGACAGAAAGGTATCTTCTGTCATATACAACAACCAATGCTTTAAAACAAACCGCCTTAGCAATGGAGCAAAACTAAGACACCAAATCTAACAGGTTCTATGGAGACTCAAATCTTTTAACTTGAATATCTCAATTCAACGAATTTTGAAAAATATTGGTTGTTTTTGCATTAAGGTACAGAAATATATTTGCATTTTAACTAAGCACTGATTATTTATTATTAAACTTTAGTTATAGTTTAAAAATACTAGATGTGGTTTCAATAGGAGAACAGCAAAATGTTTCACTGTACTTAACTCAAATTTCAGAGACAATGATTTGGATTTTCTTTTGTTAACAATGCACTTTAACTTAAAAATGAGGAACTACCTTTGTGCTTGAAAAGTAAACTAAAGTTTTTTTATGTTTAAGCGTGCAAAATTAGATTTTGTGGGCTAAAAATTGAAAAACCTTAATTTAAAAGTTTAACTTAGTTTCTTTTTGTTCTACTGTTCTTTCTCTTCCTCATAACTTTTCTGCATCTTCTAACATCCATTTTGCAACTTGATTTCAGACAAGACATTGTTTTTAACAGCTGACTTTAGTCTTTGGTTTGCTAAATTTAATAAAGAATCCGCTGACTCTTGATTGGATTAAGCTTCTTGTGTAACTGTCGTATACTGCTTCACATTTAATTTGTTTGTCTCTCTGCTTTTAATGCCTTAAATCTGTGCTGGTTACAAAACTTAAAAACGTTAGAACTTCTAAACAGTAGAATGAGATAATTATGTGCTGCCATGAAGTATCTATGAATTTTGTACAACACATCAAAGTTTTATCTTTCTTTTAATGACCTAATGGGAGCACTGCTGCTAGTAGCATGGAAAATTCTATTTTAAGCTTTTAAAATTAAAATTTTACGAATTCAACTTTTCAAAATACTGCCTTTCAGTACAAAGCTATAATTTTACATTATGTGCTTGATTGTTTTAATTGTTTTCCAAAAAATGACACAATGGATAACCTAATGCTTATTAAAATCAAGTTTGCAAAAATTAATAGGTACATAAATAGAAAAAAAAAATTATTTGTTATCAAAAAATAAGCTAATGGAAGGTATCTGTTGTCAAAATAACGGTTAATTGTCAAAAATATTAAAATGTTTGCAAGATGCATTTGGATTGAAATCTTCAACATAGGAAGCTACGTCTGCGACGAAAATGATGTTGACATGCTTCAAAAAATAAATTACTTTTTTTCTCAAAATAAAACAAGTTAAGCTGAGGTGGCATATGTCAAAATTTTGGATTGATAAAATTATCAAAATTTTTGCAAGATGCAAAAGGATTGAAATTTCAGATAAGGAGAATATTTTTCGCGATGCACGTGTTCAGAATATCGCCATAGCAACCGTTATAACGTATGGTTAACAAAAGCAGAAGTTATGCCACTTTTTCGCGATATTCGCTAGAAAAACGGTCGTTTTGGCGCAGTTAGGCGCAATTTTGATCAAAAAGTGCGTTTGGAAGCAGGATGGCGTAAAATTCTTTATTTGGCGCAGCGTGGCGCAACACTTGCACCACTGAAGGTATGTGTGACCAGTTCTGGCTTTTTTTCAATTTTTTTTCTTGTTCCAATGCCGTACACTCATAAGTATTTTGGGGAGTGCTCCAGCCCATCGGCACCCCTGAGTATGGTGACAATTAGTGGCCTTTTGCACTTGTAGTTGTTAAGACTCCAAGTGAACCGTTTATTTCAAAAACCAGTCAACAGACATTTTTTTCAAAATTGAGTTATTAGTGCCATGTGATTCTTTAGGGGTAAATACACATTTTAGTACAGACAAAGAAAAAAAACGGTACTTTTATAGTATGAAGACAACTAGCAAAATTTTGGCTTTAGTGCAAAAACCAGTCAACGGCGTCTGTTATCTGGTTTTTGCACTAAAATAGATTTTTTTGCGGCGCACCTTTGGTGTTACTGGTCTGGCTTGCTCTTGGCTGTTCCTAAACGTGAGGCAGCTGCAGAGCTAATGGTACATAAAAGGAGGGCTACAAAATTTTATACTAATTTAAAAGAAGCATCCAAGAATGAGGATAATGAAACTGCAGCCCTTTGCTTTGATTACATGCAAAACTTGCCTCTCCCGAATATTCCTGTCCAGGAAATTTTTTATATGAGACAACTATGGGTAAACGTTTTCAGTATTCGTGATTTAAAAAGTAGTAAATCAAAAATTTACCTTTATCATGAAGGAGAAGGTAATAAAAGCCCAAATGAGGTATGAAGTTTTTTACTACACTACATACAAACCGAGATACCTGTAACTGTAAAAAAGCTCATCCTTTTTAGTGACGGACCATCAGGCCAAAATAAAAACCATACGGTTGTAAGATTTCTAATGAATCTTTGTGACAAAGGACGTTTTGATGAAATCATTCACAACTTTCCTGTTTGTCGACATTCATTCTCCCCATGTGACAGAGACTTTGGATCTATAAAAAGAGTCATAAGAAGGGTTGATAGAATTCATACTCCAGATGAGTATAGTGAACTTATTTTAAAGGCTAGTAAAACAAGTCGTTTTACCATCCATATAGTTACACCGAAAGATATTTTTAATTTCAAAACGTGGTGGCCACGGTATTATAAAAAATAACCCACTCAGATGAAACCTCAGGAAGAGGTATTCCTAAAGATGAAAAAGATATTTTCAAAATATCAACTTAAGCAGTTCATTTACAATAATAGAAGTCATGGGAGAGTGGTGGTAAAACCACATATTGATGGATTCGTTGAGTCTACATTTTCACTTCTAAAAGAACAAAATCTCCCAGAATTGCCTACTGAAAGGGCATATCCTTCAGGAAAGGTGAGAATTTCTTTTTCCTTGATATAAACTTACATCTTATGCTCAACCTTATCAACTCTCGTTTCATATTTTAGTTTAATTTTTTTATTTTGTCGTTATCGTTATAGGTTCCTATTAATGTAAAGAAAATTCGAGATCTAAACAATCTCAACCAATATCTAATTGGATATGAAAATTTCTACACCAGCATTTTGAATTGGTCAACTACTAATAGTGAAAACATAGTCGAAATGGTTTACGATAACGAATAGCTATCTCTCCAGGAACCAACATATGACAAAAAATACCTTATATAATAATGTAATTAGTATGTGATAAATAAAAATATAATGTTTTTTCCTAACATTCTCATTTTTACTTCAAGATATTACAAAAATTGAGAGCAAAGCTCTGAAAATACGCGTGAACGATTAGTTTATTGCAAAAAGCAGTCAACTACAAAAGTTTTAATATTTTTTTTTGCACTGAAGATAAGACGTAAGAAAATATTTTTTTGTGGGTAAAGTATCCAAATGAGGTCTACTTTCAGCCTAAAAAAACATCAACACCTAAATAACAAGAAGTTCTGTCAAGAACTAAACGAGCCTACTTTCCCGTACATCGACATCGGCATTCTCGCATCTGATCATTATTCTCTTGATTATCTGAGACTTAAAATTATGTCAAACGTACCTTTTTAGCACTTAGATGAAATAGACACGTAAAAAGTAATTAACGAATAAATAAAGTTTTGTCGCACCTTTTAAAGAGTGTAACTGTTACAGTTCCTCCGTAGAAAAAATCCTCCATCGTTTTCAAAAAAAAAAAATAATAATAAAATAAATAAATAAATAAATAAAAGTACAAAGAGCATCAAAATACATTTTATCAAAGAAAGAAAAAAAAAAAAAAAAAAAGAAAAAAAAAACTCGTCCGTTACTAAAATGTCTCGAATTTCACTTTTAATCTGTTGCCAGTTGTTAAATATAAATAAAGAATAAAATGCCCTCGTGAATGAAAATTTTTTGTTACAAAAAAAATCGTCTGCCAAAAAATCTTTCAAACAAAAAAAAAGTTTATTCCATTCGGACGGTTCACTCAAAAGTTATTAGGTGGGGAAAGGTTGCTTAAACGGTTCAATGTTGAACGAAAAAGTGTTCAAATTGAAAATTTAAATACAGTAATGAAGTATCCTTGCTGAGATCCTTCGAACGAAAAAAAGTTTATTTAAATCGGACTGTTCACTCAAAAGACATTAGGGGTGACAGCTTGATTGAGCGGTTCAATGTTGAACGAAAAATTGTTCAAATCGAAAATGTAGATACGGGAATGAAGTATCCTTGAAAAGATCTTTCGAGCAAAAAAAGTTTGTTCAAATCGGATTGTTCACTCAAAAGTTAGCATCGCGGGACCGGTTGTTTGAACGGTTCAAAGTTGAACCAAAAATTGTCCAAATCGAAAAATCAAATATGGGAATGAGCTGCACTCGCTGAGATCTTTCGAACAAAAAAAAAATTATTCCATTCGGATGGTTCACTCAAAAGTTATTAGGTGGAGAAAGGTTGCTTAAACGGTTCAATGTTGAACCAAAAGTGTTCAAATTGAAAATTTAAATATGGTAATAAAGTATCCTTGCCGAGATGCTTCAAACAAAAAAAAGTTTGTTTAAATCGGACTGTTCATTCAAAAGTTATTAGGGGTGACAGCTTGATTGAGCGGTTCAATGTTGAACGAAAAATTGTTCAAATCGGAAATGTAAATAGGGGAATGAAGTACCCTTGAAAAGTTCTTTCCAACAAAAAAAAGTTTGTTCAAATCGGACTGTTCATTAAAAAGTTAGTATCGCGGGACCGGTTTTTTGAACGGCTCAAAGTTGAACCAAAAATTGTTCAAATCAAAAAATCAAATATGGGAATGAGCTGTACTCGCCGAGATCTTTCCAACAAAAAAAAGTTTGTCCAAATCGGAATGTTCATTCAAAAGTTATTAGGGGGGGACAGACAGACAGACCGACCGACCGACCGACCGACGCACAAATTCCCCATCTCAATACCCTACTTTTAAATTTTTAATTTTTCGATAGTCATTTTACCTTTTTATTTTTTTAACTTGGCGATATTTTTTGGACTTGGCGATATTTTTTTAACTTGGCGATATTTTTTGGACTTTGAGATGCTTTTAGCTACTTTTAGTATTTTTTTCGTCTTTCTTTTATTTTTAACGGGAAAGTAGGCTAAAAAGCAGTAAGTTGTTAAACAGTTTTTTTCGTTTTTCTCAAAACAACAAATTTGTCTGTTGACTGGTTTTTGAAATAAACGGTTCAAGTATAAGCAGAGGCAGTGGACTTAAAATGGTAAAAGGTAAAGCATCTTTATTAAAAGCACAGGAACGTTAAAACATGAACAAGATAAAAGGACAAACTAAAATAACTACAAACACGAAGACCAGGAGGCGGCAACCAACTGCCGAACTAAACTACATGTGGAGAACACACAGCACTATATGAGATGCCAGATGATGACGTCAATCACCTGAGCCAATCCAAGAAATAGGTACATTTCACTTTGCTTCTTTTGCAAAGTCAGAGGGTTTAGAATTGTGGCTCAACACACTCAATGATAAACTCGTAAAATTTAAAAGCAGTTACATTAGTATAACACATAAGTAAAATCAATTGAATCGTTTATTTCGAAAAGGTAACATCTCTATTTTGATCTCCTCTGTCTCTTTAGAAAATTAAACAGCGAACGGTTATATTTTTTAATGTCATAATCAATGGTTATTTGGTAAATTATTGCAGTAATTGTGTACTTAACTAAAGGCATTTTTTCATTGATTATGACATTCAAAAATATAACCGTGCGCTGTTTAATTTTCTAAAGAGACAGAGGAGATCAAAATAGAGATGTTACCTTTTCGAAATAAACGATTCAATTAAAAAGACAATACATTTTTCACATTCAATAAACTTAGAAACGGTCGTACCAGACGCATGAAACCTTGAAAAAATCCCCGGCTCCAAAGGGTTTGAGTGAAAATTTCAACCCCGTCCTCTAAAGGAAAAAACTTATGGCACAACATGTGTACCGCCCGGTTCCTAAAGGTTAAGTTAGTTAAAGCTGAAATTCCTGATGAATCGTTGCCTTATCGCGAATTTTTCTCAAACATATTCCTATATCAGATATGAGTGCAGATATTTACTAAGCCACTTCCTGCTCCAAAGCATTACAAATGTCTAAGTCTATTGAATGTGAAAAATGCCCTGTGGCAGAATTTTTTTCAGCTTTCTGCGACAAATTTTCTAGAATCAATTTTTTTCTGCAATGCTAGAATATTCTTCAATAATAAATATATATACAACCCTATTACAGTAACACAAGGTGTTTATATTTATAAAAATGTTAACATTAATGCTGTAGATTCATAGATTTTTTTTCTGGTGGCTGTTTTATATTATTTTTTTTTTGAGGCTTTTTTTTCCTCCCAATCACAAAAATCTTTTTGCACACTGTCTCCCTGATTCTGCAACAATGTCGCCGTGCCGGCAGCTTTCTGCCACAGGGGAAAATGTATTGTCTTTTTAATTAATTTTACTTGTGTGTTATATTGATGTAACTGCTTTTAAATTTTACAGGTTTATCATTGAGCTCAGGTGATTGACATCATCTGAGCCAATCCAAGCCATAGGTACATTTCACTTCGCTTCATTTGCAAAGTCAGAGGGTTTAGAATTATGGCTCAACAGCAGTTAAATTGATGAAAAATAGACTTTTGCATGGCAGCAGGCCCGTCATTAAGGGGGGGGGGGGAGACCACTCAAGGACACTATGGGTGGCTCCTCTGACTTTGAGAAATCAACATATTTTCAGATAAGTCGCCATAGTTTTTGTTGTTTATCGATGAATGTGTGTGCACCCTTTACCCCACCTGGAAAAACTTAAAATGACAGGCCAGCATAGCAGTCATTTAAAAAAAATAATTTCATTCTTAAACTCGAAGTATTAAAAAAAATCAAATAAATAAAGAAATAAAATAACATTACCAACTTCCAAACAATATGCTGTATGCTTCAAATCACAATAAGGTGGTGGAGTCATTAACAAAATACTCCTCTTGCACAATCCTACAGACTAAAGAATATTCAATTTAAAAAGCAATCCAAAAATCAGTACAGGAAATTTGCAAAATTGAATGTTTTTAAATTTTAAAGACAATACTATATTTATATATATATATATGTGTGTGTGTGCCCTGGGAGATCTCAGGGCGTTGTTGAGAAGTAAATATGGTTTTTACAAATCTTAGAAGCCAGGTTGTTGGCAATTAAAAACCTTTGATTCTAATTCATTCAAAACAAGTTTTCAGAAACCATGTTGCACTGAACTTTCCTTTTAATTTTGAGAAATAATTTGGTTAACTTTGAGAAATAATTAGGTTTTTTTTTTTTTCACTTCTAAGGTTTTACAATTTTTGTTCTCTGTATACAGGGTGTTTTGGTTTCACTTGCAAAATCTTTATTTTCACAACAGTTTGCCCTAAATGCACAACACTTCCAATTGCAAAAATGGTCAAAATGAAGTTCAGATTTAAGATGTTGAAAATTTGAAGCAAAAAAGAAAAGTCAAAAAAAATTAAAGTATCTTTTTATAGGGATCCTAGGTCTCCTAAGCTCTATTTATGGAAACTAAAAACATAAAAAAAAAAAAAAATTCTGACGTAAAAAGTTTGATATTAGTATGACCAATATTCACCAAGATATGAAACGCAGTGTTTTGTGATTTACACCACTTTACACTCGGCATCAATAAGACCTTTTGGAAGATAATATAGGCACTAACGGTAGTACAGAGGTTTAGTAGAAAAACGACCAGTCATTCTACTGAAAGGGAGATACGTGCCGATCTCATTTTTGCATGGGCCCTTAAACTTTGAACTTAAATATCTCCAAGTTTTAATTGCAAATCTTTCAATTTTTTTGTGTTGGAATTAATTTTTAATGGAGATATTATCCCTACATTTAAGTAAAAGGACCTAGAGTTCGTATAAAAATTAGATGTCGTTTTTTTGCACTTTTTTTTTTTGTATCAAAATTTTTTATATCTTAGCTCTGCATCTCATTTTGAACATTTTTGCAACTAAAAACATGCACCTAGGATACAAGGTTGTGGAAATAAAGGTCTTGCAAGTTAAACCGAAACACCCTGTATACTAGATGTGACTTTACATTTTGGTAAGCTTTTGAGCATAACTACATTCATCAATGCCAATTTCTGGGCATGGTTTACATCAATATAGTTGCAACATTTAGTTCGTTTCTGAAGTAAAGATTTTCCATATGTTTTGAAAAACCCACTTCACCAATAGTGGTTTTTTTTTTTTTTTCAAGTGGCCCACCCCAGAAAACCTGGGAGAGTTTTATTGTGGGCTGGGCCCGGTTTGGAAAACAATAGTATGAGAGGAAAAAAAATATATAAATGATAGACATGCATGAATAACTTGGTGTCAGCAGCAAGACTGACGGCCTCTGATGATCTTAAAGTAGTATTGTTAGTTAGTTTCCAAAAAAACGACTTTAATTAAATGACGTTTCAGTTAAAAGAGTTCCAGATAAACAAGGTTTTACAGTGTGTAATTTAAAGTTCAGTTTTGGATTACTATTAACATCATTTATTTAAATGGATCACTCAAACATATAAAACGTTCATTTGATATAATTTAAATAGTTTTTTCACCTCTAAATATTTTATTATGTCCGTAAGATTTTGTCCATATTCCACTAATGGTACATGCTGGTTCAAATTGGTAGAATCATTAGCACTTGCTTTGCAAGAATCATTAGCACCAAGGAAAATCACAAAAGCTTTTATTTCTGAAATATTTTTATCAGAATAAAGATGTGGAAGTATAGTTTTACACTTCCTAGAAGTGTAGCCAGAAAATCCTCTGTTAAGTACATCACAAATTCTGAAAAGGAAGCAAAAAAAATTTGGATAACATAGTAAAATGTGTGAATGATAACAAACATCTGAAAAAAATCATAAGAGGATAAGGTCTCATCTTAAATCAAGTTTATCTTAGGATTTTCGCAAAATTGGAAAAAACATATAATCTTGTTCTAATTGAGAAAATTAGAAAACTTCATCTTGAGAAAAAATTTTCTTTTTTCGAATCCTATACTATAATACGAGAGATGGTTGCCAAGTCGAAAATCGCCCCAGAATTAATAAATTCCGGTAAACTTGAGGGTCTGGGGTTTTTGGCCACAAGGAATCGATTGGCGCCGGTTTTGAAGCGCTACGGTCGAACAGTTCGG
Source organism: Uloborus plumipes (assembly GCA_038373865.1). Classification (NCBI taxonomy): domain Eukaryota; kingdom Metazoa; phylum Arthropoda; class Arachnida; order Araneae; family Uloboridae; genus Uloborus; species Uloborus plumipes. The sequence goes on from JAXGGA010006259.1 coordinate 63,898, forward strand.
AGTTACAGATAGGATTCATTAAAAGTTTGAGAAGATTTTTTACTACGCCATTTTCTTTATGATTACTCTTATTGTTTCTGTTTCATAGCAACCACGTTTTAACAATGGATTTCATATTTAATCACATCAGCGTAAATTTATATTTTATGGTATTTGGCAAATAATTTAGAATTGTTATTGTTTTTGAAATTTAAAAGAGATCAATCAAAATAAAGTTAGAACTGGGTATGGACAGCGGTAGAGCCGCTATATAGACAGGCTGACGCATCAAGCTTCAAGTGTTTCACCACTTGGGATCCAACTTATTAACTTTTACTTTCATTTTTCATAGTTGAGGAATTAGGGTTACCAGAGTAAAGTTTTGGGACATTGCCAAGCTTTGTTAAATTTACGTAAAAAGTTACCAAAAAGCGATAACTGGCCAGAAAAGACAATCCTCACACACACGCTGGATCCAAAGTGGTAATCTTGATGCGTCGGCTCGTCTATATAGGGGCCTGAGGCTGCGGTAGTCCAATCGGTAAGTCGTCGGACTCGTAACCGGAGAGTCTCGGGTCGATCATATAGCCGCCGATCAAAGATCCACCGTCATCATTAATGGCTGCTGGGGGACGTTAAAAATGTTCGTGGTCACAAAATCCTCCAAGTGAAACGAAACCTCTGGGGTGTGCTGAGCGAAGGGTTTACTCGGTCCTTGCGCCTTTTTAAAAAATGAACAGAGCGCTCTTCAGGGCCCCATCCCGGTTAAAAAGCGAGTTGTGGGGGACCTGAAGTGTGAAGTGAAGTGAAAGTCAAAACCAACTGGAACCAAATGCGTACTGAAGAACAGAGACTCTGCATTCATTCTCATCAACCCCTCCCGCGCCTTCGGCGCAAAATGAAATGAAATTAGGTGTGATTTTACGGTGAGCATGGATTAAATAGGGTTGTGTTTTCAAAAATAAATTATGGCTGTTTTGAATGCATAATTGCAACCAAAGGCTCAAAAATCCTTTTCATGTTGATCTAAATAAGTACTTCGCACTTTAGAAAAAAACACGAGTTTACAAACCTCTTTTTTTTTTAAACTGAGCAGGCTCGGTTCCCTGGTACACGTTAGGGGTAATACGAGGAATGGCTGCCAAGTCGAAAATCGCCCAAGAATTAACTCTGGTAAACTTGGGGGTCTGGGGTTTTTGGCCACATGGAATCACGAGGTTTGGTTTTTCTAAATAAATTTGTCAAAAATATTGAACTTCAACACACTTCAATCTTTACACTGCTCACTTTGTACCATTTCTTTAATTATAGTTTTTTATTATCAATTACATTTTATTTCCTATGACTTTTCAAACTTTATCTTTGTATAGAATAATTCCCTTTCTTCTCTAACTTTGTTTAGAAAAGTTTACAATGGTGCACTTTAACCAGTTATCTTTTCACCAATGGTTTCACAAATTTTCTTATGGCATGTATTGTTTTGATAAATCACAATTGAAAATTTAAATCTTCGAGTTAGCTTGGACACCTGTTTTCCTCGAGCGGAGCTCGGTCACCCGCTGGTGATATATAATGCGAATGTGAAGGGGTGTGAGAATTCCAAAAGTAGAAATACATGTTTGATTGAGGCAGAACTTTGTGAGTAACCGTCATTTTGGCGATCAGGGGAAAGGTCAATAATAAATGGTAGTTTTTTGAGATAATTAACATTGAGTATAAACTCGCTCAAATGGGTTTGAAATGGTGTGTTTGTCCTGCAGTATGCCTTTACTATCAGTAATTTTAGCCTTTCTGTCACGCTTATTACAATTTTATTTAGCCATGCCAAGTCAAAACAAGTTCTGCTCCTCATATAATTCCAAAAGTTTTGATCAGAATGTTGATAGATAGGCCTAATACAGAGTTCTATCCTCATGATGCTCCAATTTGAAGTAAAAATTGTGCCTCTATGCTGAAATAGAGCACTACTCCTACTAGCAGGGTTGGCAAGTTTTTGACAGTCGGAGGTTTTATCCGGTTTTAACCGTGGTTTTTACCGTCATGTCAAAAACTCCTTTTTGACATGGTTTTTGACATAATTGTCAAAAACCTAAATTTCTGTCCAAAACATGTTTAAATTTGATATTGATAATCAAAATACATTTTCAAATGAATTTTACAATTTCTGATTTCAGACACTGAAGTAAACTTTTGGAGTTTTAGATTATTAAAATAAAGTATAATAAGCAATCCTAAATAAGCTTATTTTCCAGTACAGAATATTTATAGTAATTCTCAGATAAAGTTGATTACAAAAGTAACAACAATAACTAATAAATAAATAAATAAAATAGTTTAATCAAAAATATTTAGCAGATTTGTACACTGAGCACTAATTAATTTAGTTTTGCTTTTACTCAAAAGAAAAAAAAATCACTTTAAATTCTGATGTAAAGATTTTTAAATTGATAAAATAGCTAATTAATACGTAGTTATTAAAACATTTAAACAAAACTACTTTAAAAACTGGATTTAACTTTTAATACTTTTAACTTTTTTCATGACATAACAAGTTAATTTGAAAAAATGACAATTAATTTTCATTCAATTTATTAATTTAACCTTTAGGAGCCGGGTGGTACACATGCTGTACCGTAAGTCTTTTTTTTTAGAGGACGGGGTTGAGATTTTCACTCGAACCCTTTGGAGCCGGGGATTTTTTTCAAGGTTTTATACATCTGGTACGACAGTTTATACCTTCTCTTTTCAATGGAAAAGAAATCTGTGGTTCAACTGTCGTACTACCTGGGTCGAAAGAAAAATTTCTAAAAAACAGCCCAGATCCAAAAGGTTAATTTTTATTAAATTTGACTGATAAGATAACTAATTGATAGTTTTTAAACATTTAAACAAAACTTCTTTAAAAACTGGATTTAAGTTTTAATATTTGTAACTTTTTTCACGGCATAACAAGTTAATTTAAAAGAATGGGAATTAATTTTCATTAAATTTATTAATTTAATTTTTATTAAACTTTATTGACAAGATAACTAATTGATATTTTTTAAAACATTTAAACAAAACTACTCTAAAATTTGGATTTAAGTTTTAATATTTGTGACTTTTTTTCACTCCATAACAAGTTCATTTAAAAAGAATGTGAATTAAATTTCATTAAATTTATTAATTTTATTTTTATATAACTTAATTGATAAGATAAATAATTGATAGTTAGATAAACATTTAAACAAAACTACTTTAAAAGCTGGATTTAAGTTTTAATATTGAACTTTTTTCATGGCAAAACAAGTTTAAAAGAAGGTTAATTTTTATTAAATTTGACTGATAAGATAACTAATTGATAGTTTTTAAACATTTAAACAAAACTTCTTTAAAAACTGGATTTAAGTTTTAATATTTGTAACTTTTTTCACGGCATAACAAGTTAATTTAAAAGAATGGGAATTAATTTTCATTAAATTTATTAATTTAATTTTTATTAAACTTGATTGACAAGATAACTAATTGATAATTTTTAAAACATTTAAACAAAACTACTCTAAAATTTGGATTTAAGTTTTAATATTTGTGACTTTTTTTCACTCCATAACAAGTTCATTTAAAAGAATGTGAATTAATTCTCATTAAATTTATTAATTTTATTTTTATATAACTTAATTGATAAGATAACTAATTGATAGTTAGATAAACATTTAAACAAAACTACTTTAAAAGCTGGATTTAAGTTTTAATATTGAACTTTTTTCATGGCAAAACAAGTTTAAAAGAATGAGAAATAATTTTCATTAAATTTATTAATTTAATGTTTATTAAACTTGATTGATAAGTTGTATACATTTTTATTTAATATTTTTCAGGATGAGAAACCTTATATGTTTATAAAAAATCTCAATAACCACTGTTTTTGAGTTTTAAACAGGTTTTCGACAGGTTTTCGACATGTCATGTCAAAAACTGGTTTTTGACGTCAAAAACCCAACCCTGCCTACTAGAACATTGATTGCCAAGTAGTGAAGTCTCTACTATCTTAATTTTTGCATACAAATACTAAACCAATTTTTTAAAGAAGTTTGAACAATTTTAAAGCAAAACTTATATTTTTCTCATAAAATCTTTTTGACAAAACAAAAATAATAAATTTTAACTTAAAAAAAATATATATAACTGTTTAAACTTTTAATAACCCTGCCAACTAAATTTAACTATTAAATAATTTTAAAGAAAATTAGCTTACAAACCTTTGAAGCCTGTTAGCAAGTAATGCTCCCCACAAACCATCACACGGATCAAAACTTTTCTAAAATTGAAAAACCAAACTACTTTAAATAGGCATACATCAAAATAGTTATAACACTAAAAATTAATAAATATATTTTGAAAATTAGTGTTTAATAACAAGATAAATCCTAGTATATTGGTAAGTATGCTAGCAAATTCCTTTGCACAGCATTTTGTTCTACCAGTGCTCTCCACAATTGGTTGGGTCCTAATGAGGCAAAGACAAAAACGGCCGAAGGCTGTCTCCAGGGTTGGAATTTTAAAAAAAAATAAAAGTGTGCTTTTTTTTTGGTTTAAACCAGATTTCATATTGGCTTGAAACTAGGTTTTTTTATAGTTAAAACACTATTTGTGAGAAAAACAGCTTTATTTTCTAAAAGTCTCGAAGATGTTATTATTAATTGCTAACAAATGTTAAGTATTCACATTTATACATAAATTTCCTGATAATTAATTAAATAAGTAAGAGTAAAAACTTACAATATCACTTCCTTGACGTTTTGAAAATCTTTAACTACTAACAAATTGTACATAGACTTTAGTGCAAATAAATAACACTGTGCGACAAAAAAAAACCTTGAAAATGCTTCTGGCATTTTGAAGCCTGATTCTTATGTAAAATGATCCCCTGAATCCGAATATGACCCCCATTTTCCCCCATCACGTACCAATTTTTTTTAAAACGCCCCCCCCCCCTTTTTTTTCTTTTTTCATTAGTTTCAGAGCTATTATATTTTTTTGGAGGGGAAAGAAGCCTTATATTCACCCCTAAATTTTTTTGGAGGTCAAGAGAGACTCAAAGTTTAAAATCATGAGCACCGAGAAAAAAATCGGGGGAATTTTGGGGGGCGTAGCTCCCCAAAATATTTGAAAAATCACCAAAAACGATCTTTTTATTCTAGTTTCTTTAAAAAGACCTTTAAAGCATTTTTTTCGGTGCAGAACCAGAGTATAAGATTCGCTCCTATGGCTCCTGGGTCAGAAAAAATTTTCACGCTGTAAAATTTTTAAAAAGAAATAAAATAATGCTCTAAAAATCGCACTTTGCACTCGAGTTTTAAAGCAGGTCTTCAGCCAAAAAAAAGAAAAAAAAAAAAAAAAAAAGAAAACAAAATTGTGGCTGATTCTTATGTCAAATGACCCCCTATTTCCGAATATGACCTGTTTGCCCCTCCACCCTCTCTTTGCAGAGAGCGCCCCCCCCCAATTCAGAGTCATTTTACTAATTCAGAGGGGAAAAGTACATTACGTAACCCGTTAACATAATTCTAAAAGGCAACAGAGGTTCAAAGTCATGTACATGTGTACCAAAAATATAAACTAGGGCAGTATACCCCCCCTCGCCCCCCCCAAAAAAAACTTCTTTTCCTGTTTTTCTAAGAAACGTTTTAAAACTTTTTTTTTGTGAAAAATCAGAGTATTCGATTTTCTCTTTGATTAATGTGTTCGAAATTATTTCACTTTGTAGAAAACAAATTATATTATAAAATAAAAAAATATATAATATCTTTTTTTTCTTGTAAGGGTGGCTCGTTGCATATCGGTCGCATCGCAGGTCCGTATGAAAGAAGACACTGTTCCCCGGCTGACTCTTCTGCAAAGTGACCCATTTTTTCCAAATACTATAAATTATCACTTTCACAAAAAGCCTCCTCCCCCCCCCCCCACTTGTTAAGTTTTCAACGGATTCCGAGTCAATATTTTGATTTTCAGATTAAAGGAGCTTGACAATAACCGTTAACCGTTTACGCGGTTTGCCCGTACGGTGTACGTGCTACCTGAAATTGGCCTCATCTGGTTTGCCGTACGGCCATCGATATTTTCAGATTTCCTTTTCTGGTTTTCCTGAACTGTTCGGAAAATTGTAAACCTCAAAATTCACAGTAAGTGTGAGAGAAATTTTTGCATAATTTGTAAACCATTCACTACTGCATGCAGAATGTACTTGAAAAAAGCAAATATTTCGGGATTTTGTGACCAAAATTGTAAAATAAAAAATATCGTAAGAGCACTGAATACGAAAAAAAAAATTAAAAACTCCTTATATTCTTTTTCTGTTAAGTACGGTACTTAACTATATGCAATAAAAAAATATGCCTTTTTTGGAAGCATTTCTGGTAAAATAATTGACCCCTTAAAGGGTTAACACTCTTATAGATACAGGGGTAGAAGTGATCAACTTGAAACATATAGGACATTTTTCATAAAAAATATAGGACATATATAGAACACATTATTGCATACATGAAAACATTTGATATGATGAAAAGGCAGAAAAACAGCTTATATTACCAAACTATTTGTATATTTATTGTTATTAAGGACTTCAGTTTCATATTTTGTACTTAGAAAACTCCAATAAGTACTCTTATTGGAGTTTTCGTTCCCGAAAGTATTCTTTCAAAACTGGAAACAGTTGTAAAGTTCTCTCAGCAACCTGAGTGATTGATAACCACCGTTTGCTGATGTAACGCAGAATCTTCAAAAAATCCGTACCAAATGTCCACTGTGTTCTGTAAATCTTGCTTGCGTGATGGAAACTTGGCAAACCAACAATAAATATTATCCAGAAAATCTGTAATGTTACAAAAAGGATCTACTGTAACACCTTTCCCAAATGCATTATGCACAATGTGCAAATTGCAGGTACCTAAACTAACTAAACCAAATTTATTGAGGGCTTTGACCAGTTGCTCTATAATTTTAAATGTTGATTTGTTAACATTAGGGCTATCTGACCCTAACATTAGAAGATTTTTCATTTCAATTCTAGAATGCTGCAATATGCTGAAAATACTGCTGGATATATCTATAGCTGTTGCATGGCCCAAGAGCTCACTCTCAATATAATTTTCTGCAATTCCCCCCCAAGTCTTACACTCCAGTACCTCACAAAAACATCCAACTGTTTCAGATGTTGTTCATTGAGTGTTTCATCATGCATGACTTTGAAAAATGGTGAGCTTTTTTCAAATTCATCAGCAATTTGTTTCAGAAAGTATGGGCTGAGTCCATAGAGAAATAGCATATGATATCTTCCT